>JAHWFP010092868.1:0-42074 GCA_023313725.1 Lithobius niger | reverse complement strand
AACTGCTCTACGCCAAGTACCTGTTAACCGCCAAGCCATTTCTCTTACAGTATAATATATGCACCAAGATTTCAAAATTTTCAGGATTTTAATCATGCAATTAACTGTAGCATAATAATAATAATAATAATAATAATAATAATAATAATAATAATAATAATAATAATAATAATAATAATATTGTAATAATTGTAATAATTATAATTGATAATCAATTTGGAATATTTAACTAATAAGTATTCTTTTCAGTCAAGTTGAAACAGCTTGCTTACTATAACAATGCTATAAGCTAACTAGATAGATGAAAAAAAGAAAAAAAAAACAAGGATATAATCTTCCAAATTTGGATGACACTAAACAAGAAAAATCATATCTGCCAGGATATAAAAAAAACATCGATCCATAACACTACTTTTTCCATCATCTAGATTCTACATTTTCTTTCTTTCTCTTTTTGGTTATTCATTTTGCCTTCAACTTTGAAAGGCAGCCAGTTACCTAATCATTGCCCTCTAGATCTCCACAAGTCAGTAAATAAATAATTAAATAAATGTTAATGATAATTTAAATTAATACAGTTTAAACACTGACCCGTCATATCATGTCCACCGGGTAAGATCTTTGGTAAAGAAGAAAAATGTTCACCAAAATATAGATAGGAGCTCCGACTGCCAGTTACCGCTATTACTTTTACCCACCCACACATATCTTGTGGCCGACAACATCACAGCCATTGTTAGACTTACGGTCTATTTCCCACACTCTATATTTTCTCCCAGCAGAGAGGAAACTAAAAAAAATGTCATCTGGGTCCAGTGATCCTTTCTAATTGCCCCAAACTTCCCTCACCTAGAAAATCTCCTCTTCCTCGGCTTTATCTTCACGGTCCTTGACTGTCCATGCTGCAATGCATGTCGGTCTTTGCTGAGACAATCTTTTTCTTGTACCCTCGAACCCTTGATCACTTCTTGGCTTTGCTGCTGATGGTTTGGTGGAAGGCGTATAGTAGCCATAGCCAGTCTAGCACATCATCACCTTTCATGCAAGCTCGATCGTCTTATAATATGCAAAACAAATTACTGTTGTTAAAAAAAATTCCTACTAACTTAACACTGAGCCAGACCTGTGCACCACCTAGGGACAGTCAGTGGTAGTAATTATTGTCACTCACAGTACATCAGGTGGCTATTGTTGGGAGAACGGCGGGTTTGTTATTCAGCTTGCATGTAGTTCATAGATTTCCAAGATATTAAAATCATCCTCATTCTACGACCAGTGCTGAGAGTCTTTTGCCTTTTTATTCATTTTTATTTTCAGTTCAGGACGTCCCACCGATAGGCGTATTTTACATGATGACAGAAAGAGGTAATTAAAAACTCATGTTTCTCTTTGGAGTGCGGTTACCTTATAAACAAATCTGGGTAACAGTCGTGACTATATTTAGTAGTTCTTCAGAAATACTTCATGAGGAGGTTAAAACCCGAAATGACAAATGGTTGTAAGGATACAGTAACAACACAGACAACAATTATGGATTACCAAATTGGTGATGCAACCACTGTTTATCGAAAGCATTTTCATCCAAATTCTGTCAAAGATGGGCTAAAACAACACTATTATAAATTGAAAACGTTATTGTTATGAAGTTTTATCCCAATCTTTGTGATGTCATTCTGTGCCTTATAGGTGTATTAGACACGTTCGGGTTTCCTTAGATTTATAGACGTTTTGGTTGTCAAGATCTATAGACGAGCTGATCCATTTTTTTTTATTTCCCATTCCGAACCTAAATTTTGTTTTTATGATTTTCTTAACGATAGAAGCAGCTAGGTTTCCATCCAGGCCAGAGTAGGATACTCTGTCGCTGTTTGAGCTTCAGAAATTATAAATTGGTCAACGGCATGGTTTTGAAACACATTTAGACGTTTTGGTTTACAACATCTACATTCCGTAAACGTTTAAACACGCAACGTTTACAGATATTCGTTTAATCTTAGAATTGTGTTTGTCGACGTTGTGGTTTACAATGTGTAACCTCATTGTAGCACACTTATAACGGTTTTTGAATTACGTTGGTGTTGTAACTCGCAATACCGTTTTCGCAGTACAGCTTCTTGTGCACTAAAAAAATATACTCAAACCAGCCTTGCAACAGACACCGCTTTCATTTTTTAACAGTGAACACACAGCCAGTCACCACTAACACAGTAAATACAGCGATGTTATAGACCTACTTTAGCCTCCACCACTTACGGAACTGTTAACGTACACCACTTGGACTCCACCAGCTATGTGGTCAAATCATCTCACCGATCATCCTGTAATCTTCATGTTTTAACCTCGTTGAAATAACACAAACAGTTGATGATGTAAAAAAATGGAAATAAAAAACTAGAGCTCAAATCTTCTGCTCGCACGAGAACATTATAAAAGCACCCATATGTTCTACCTAAGCATGTGAACGAGTAATCGTATAAAAAAAACATTATCGACCCAGAAAAAAAATATGAAAAAATTTTTTTAAAACTAACTAGAGTAAAAAGTATAAAGAGTCCATTTTGTCAATCAGTCATAATTACCGAAAGTGAATTCAGAGAAAAACAACACGGCAGACTGACATATGATCAATATACAGGGTGATTATAAAAGTAATGGACAGTTTGAAGCGTTTATCAAACGAAAAATGTTCAACTTATCGATAAACTGTTTTTACCATCATATTCTGCAACTTATTAAGCTTTGCCTAGATGTTGAATGTGTGTCCCCTTAGTTACAAGGGATACATCCATACTCAAATTCCTGCCACAGTTTACCATATCCTCGTCTATTACAGCAATTGCTGGAAATTACGGTAATTGCTACGATTTTTTACATTGATTGTAATGGGAGGAATATTGACATATTCCTTTAAAATATTCACAGGGTACTAGATTATGGCTTCATGGTGGCCAAGTCAAGAGTTCCTTGTTGTTTGTTGATGCATAGTCTATCCAGAGCTCCGTAAGCTGCTCATCAAGATAATCCATAACTTCCGTCTTTCAGCGTCAAATCATCCTGTCCTGCACTGTCCTGTCGAAATACAAAGTTGTCACTGTCCTAGTGAAGTTTAGGCATCAACCAATTAATAAGCATGACGAAACGTTTTCTAGTGTGTTGTTGCACAGCAGTTGCAGAGGAAGTTTTGCTTAATTCAAGTACAAAAAACGTTCTCTGCAGAATTTGCGGTAAACTTGCAAGACTAGTGACGTAATGTTCATGTGACGCTCATTTGAAAACATCACCGCTCTGTGGGTTGCAGAACGTGATAGTGAAAACCATTTATCGGTAATTTGAATAATTTTCGTTTAATAAATACTTCAAACTATTTCTTTTGTAATCACCCTGAAGGCTGTTTGAAGTACTATGATAATAGTATTGAAACATATGCCTATATAATGTAAGCGTGTACTATTCTTGGGGCGGAGGCAGATCTCCCTCCCCCCTTTCCTGCGTCATTTACGACAGGTTTTCCTCTGGTAAGGTGCCTAACTATGAGTAATCGTGTGAAGAACATCATCATTTTATTAGGTCTTTTATAGGCCTACATTGTACAGCTTACGTCGACATTTATAGAGGCCTAGTTTTCAGTACTTCCTTAGCGTTCCTTGAAGTACTTCTGCAGAACTGAGAACATGATACCCTGTCACTCATCTGACTTACAACTTTTATCATCATTTTACCAATGAAAATCGGTGTATTTTTAGAATAAGGTTCCGTAATGCATGTGACTTCTTATAAAAAGACGGTACTTAAGTACATTTAGTTTGAGATAAGGATCAAGAGCTAACAGTCATTGCTGCCAGTGAAACCAAGCACTCTGTTCAAAATAACTTAACCTACACTGTAAAGAATATAACCATAATTTACCAAGACTGACGGTTACAAACGGTCCGTATCGTTTAATGAATCACTTGTGACAAAATATGTCTTACTAAATCCTGCCCTCTGAGCGTTCTTAGCTGAGGTTACAGAGACACGTGATGTAAAAATAAAATGGTCCACAGCCATCAGATCTAACGAGTGTTTCAAACTGACAATTTTAACACTGTGTGATTTTTCACTACAATTGAAGCATACAACATATGCAAGAATTTCCTGTTTACTAAGCCTACAAGGAGATATTCCTGCGTCCTCCTCCACCACTGTATAGAACTGTTACCACTGGTACTATTGAATAAAATTCAATTGAGAATATATAGTGTAATGGCGGACGCTACAACTGCTGAGATGCTTGTAACGCCCCCGACATCATTGGTTGACATGGAGCTTCAGTAGAAGGTTTTTCGGTGGTAATAACGACTTTTACGATATAAGCGCAGTTTGGGCTACTGTCCCAGCATGGGGAATAAAGCGTCGGTGTCCTAACTATTAGGGCCTAACCTTAATGCTACTGGTATTTCACTGCCACCAATGGTGGAAATTATTTAATTGTTTAACGGAGGATAAGAGCTAAAGATGGGCAACATATTTATTTTAGACTCACACAATTAACCACCTAGTAAACGGGCTGAGGTTTAAAACTCCTGGTTTTATTTTAACATCAGTAATATGAAAAGAAAACTTTATATTTACTAGAACAGCTTTTTAATAAAGTATTAAAAAGCAACAAGTTTGAATTTACAATTTAGTAGTTCACATAATTCAGACAACAACAGCGTTTTGTGGTATTGAATAAGACTCAAATTTTCAAGTAGAAAAAGTAAAGTAGTAGTAGTAGTAGTTACAATTAACCCAACAGTTTGTTTTAACACGCATGAAGATCAACCGTCCACAGTTTTGTTTCTAAGTTTCAAAAACAAAAGACCAACCTCCCGTAATTTAACTAAAACTGTCTAAGTTATAAAAGCCTCGGCTTGATCATAAATAGTCATTGAAGTAATGTTTCCTTTGAATCTTCTACAAAGATCAAACCGTCAGTTTAGAGTAAAATTAATTTAAACTAAACAAAAAAAAGTTTAGTTTTTAGTAAGAGAACCACTCTGACGTTATGGAAGGCAGTGGGCCAGAAATGCCGATGACTTGCCAACCATAATTTTCTCTAGGCTAGAAGTTAAACTTAGTTTGAACTAAAAATTTAGAGAATGGGGGGTCCTAAAATATAAATTTTCAAAAGCTAAACTATAAACATACGAACCACTACCGTTTTACCCGACATGGCATCCTCGGATGTTATGTCTCCACTCCCGACTGGCGTGACCCTTCTAGATTTGAGATCTGTGAGCTGTGCTGACTGAGCTGTAGAGGGAGGGCAACTGGGGCTTTTTATGATGGAGCATCGGATTTTGGCGACCAAATCGCGGACTCACGAGTATGCTAGGCACCTCTGATTGGCTGAGGGCCAGGAGAACAATGGGAAGGGGGAGGAGAAGTCGGTTTGGCAAAGGGTTTTGGTGCAGAGCCGCTTGAAGGCGTAGGAACATGTAAAGATAGGCCAAATTGAGTTTTAACTCAAGAACTTTGGGTAAGGCCTTTGCATTAAAATACTGACTATGGATTGAATATTTACAGGAGTACTTTGTATACTGGCTCATGTTAAAGCTTATTAGTTTGGCTTAGGTAATGAATAAATCATTACTATTAAATTATACAAGCTTAACTGTAAACTGCAGTGCCATACACCGCAACTAGGTTAGGGGGAGGGCGAAACAGAGTTTGTTGCACAGATTGACTTTAGGTTTGCATTGGTGAACAGACCTCTTCAAGATATAATTAATTTAAATTGAAGGAAAAACTAGTGGTAACATTCGGATGGTCGCTGTCGGAATTTGATGGAGTTTAAATAAACTTGCTTAATGAATGCTATATCGTATTAATTAAGTTGGAAAGTTAACTGTTAAGTTAAAAGACAGTTTTTTGATCTTAGTGGAAATTTTTCATAGTAGTTGCAATCGTTCAAACACAATAAAAAATATCACACTTAAAATGTCTGTATCCACATGTATTTGAGGTTAAGTACCAATTAAGGAAGCCCCTCCTAATTCACAACTAAGCTAGTGTTGTGGGCGTTTTGACCGAAAAGAATAATGAAAACAAATTACATATGTACAACGAGTTTCAATAATGGCGACCGGAAATGGTGAGCGCTGTAGTTGGTTTGGAGTGATTTTCAAATTCGTGTAGTGAATTGGTGTAGTTAATTGGTGTATGGAATTTTAGAGTTCTGTTTTACCCAGTCTGTAGCTGGAGTGTGTGACTATTAAACGGTGAAGGGTTTGGCCGATTCGGTCCATTATTGACAAAACGGCGGAGGAGAGAAGACCGAGGTATTTTGTGTTTTTGTGCGCTCGAGAACAAAATTGTTCATCGGGAAAACGAAGGTTTTCGGCAGCCCGTTAGGGAACTTTTAGGGAACTTTTGACTAGTCATGGTCCATTCAAAAATCTTTAAAGAAATTTTATTTCAGTTTTGGGCATCCACCTATTTACCAGACGAGCAACTTTACCCTGTTTTGGAACTGGATTTGGTTGAGCGGGAGGAGCGCCGTTAGCTCCGTTTGGAGCAGGATTAAGATAAAAGAAGCAGCATTTAGCCTAGCTAGTTCAAGCTGCTTGTCAAGTTTACCTAGTTCCATAGCAATCGCTCGTTAATTAATCAGGGCTTCTTGCTCACCCATTTGAGTGGCAAGTTGTTTCTCTTTTTCTTTAATTAAAGCATCATTATCTTTTATTTGGGCATCTCGACTTCTGTCGGCTTCAGCTAATTCTATGTAATGCTTTTTTTCTGCATCTGTGACTTCCAGGGCTTTTAATATAATCTCTTCAGTTCTTAATGCTAGCTCATGCTTTTTAGCATCTAATTCTTTTTTTCTGGAGAATAGTGGCTTCACGTTTCTCAATAGCACTTGCTAGTTTGTTGTAAGGATTATTTAAGTCTAAACAGTTATCGCCAAAAGCATTTTTCAGTACTGTGACAGTTTCATGCCTATTTTCTTTTTCAGTAAGGCCTGCCTTTGTACAGGCCTTCTTAAGATCCTTGTACTGGATATCCTTAATTATCTCGTCAAGTTCCATGTTTGTGGACAATTTTAACTTTTAATGTTAAACTGATTTCAAAATAAAGCTTTTATAAATGAAACAAAATAAAATGCAGCCGCATAATAATTTTACTTTAATTTTGAGCAGAGCGAATTAATTAAAAGACTTCTCTCCCAAATCCAGGAAGATTGCACGTAAAAATACACTTTTAAGGACCCCTAGCACTCTGGTATATTAATGTCTAAGATACATAAATGTTTCTAAATACAACACTCGGCTTGGTGGACTCTAACCATATCCTGTGCACAGTTTTACCCTGTTTTGTACAATCGCTGTACAGTCAGCCAAGTCCTTCCGGATTTCACCGTAGCACACAGAAGCCTTGCACTGAATCTTGAATTAGAACGTTCTGAGACGGTCTATTACACTGTGGCTTGGGTTGGAACTCAAGGTCCACTGATCGTCTGTTGATGGAGCACCTGATTCCTTGGCGGATGGCTTCACCTCACAGGAACTGGGACATCACACGGCTGGTGAATATCTACGTTGCTGAAGTAATGTCTGCTTCCAGGCGCCGACAGTTGCTGTGGCTTCTGGGCAGTGTTTGTACTGATATTTTGCGGCAGTACGGACTTCTGCTTCGTGATCGTATTTTACGGGATCACAGACTTCTAGTTGGAAGTGGCTTGCATCCTTCTAGAATTGGGCTTAGCAGCATTATGGCAGGGGGGGAAATGCTTGACGGGAACAACACCTGTTCATCCCACCACTGACACCATGTTTGAAGATGGCTTGCACTAATTCACAATAGAATGTCACTGAAGAGGACTATTTCACTGGAACTGAGGATGTAGTGTCCATGGCCCAATGTTGGGAGCAGGGAGGTCTGGGTTTCGAACAGCGGTCGCTCCTTACTTGTTGTGGAAAGATGCTGCATCTAAACGGCAGGGGGCAGATTTCGTCTCACGGTGAAGCCGCGGCTTTCACTTCTCTGCTACAGGGTAGATTGCAGATGCTGGGGCGGTGGAAAGTACTGTATTTGATTGCAGTACAGACATCGGATGGGGTGACTATTTTGACGGATTCGCGGGTTTCATTTTCGGGCAACTATTGGGCTGAGATGCGGACCTCGAGTTGAAGGGTTCTTCAACTGCAAATCGGGACGGTAGCATGGCAGGGGGGGAAATGCTTGTTGAGAACAGCACCTGTTCATCCTACCACTTCCACCATGTTGTAACACCAGATGCTACGATGGCTGAGATGGATGTAATGCCTCCGACATCATTGGTTCAGTATAAGGTTTTTCCGTGGTTATAACGACTTTTACGATATAAGCACAGTTTGAGTTACTGTCCCAGCATTGGAAATGAAGTGTCAGTGTCGTAACTATAGGGGCCTAACCTCAATACTACTGGTATTTCACTGCCACCAACGGTGGAAATTATTTAATTGTTTACCGGAGGATAAAAGCTAAAGATGGGCTACATATTTATTTTACACTCAAACAATTAACCACCTAGTAAACGGACTGAAGTTTAAAACTCCTAGTTTTATTTTAACATCAGTAATATGAAAAGAACACTTTACATTACTAGAACAGGTTTTAAATAAAGTATTAAAAAGCAACAAGTTTTAATTTACAATTTAGTAATTCACATAATTCAGACAACAATTTTGCATTGTTGAATAAGACTCAAATTTTCAAGTAGAAAATTAATATTGGGTGCTTCCGAAGACACCGAAAAAATTGAACAGCGTCCGCTAGTTACATTTATTCTGACAGTTTGTTTCAACACGCATAAAGATCAACCGTCCACAGTTTTGCTTCAAAAACAAAGGTCAACCTCCGAGAGTTTAACTAAAAATCTCTCTGAGTTAAAAAAGCCTCGGCGTGATTATAAAGTAGTCATTGAAGTAATGTTTCCTTTGATTCTTTCACAAAGATCAAACCGTTAGTTTAGAGTAAAATTAATTTAAACTAAGCAAAAAAAGTTTGGTATTTAGTAAGAGAACTACTCTGACGTAATGGAAGGCAGTGGGCCAGAAATGCCGATGGCTTGCCAACCATAATTTTTTCTACGCTAGGAGTTTAATTTAGTTTGAACTATAAATTTAGAATGGGAGTCCTAAAATTTAAATTTTCAAAAGCTAAACTATAAACATACGAACCACTACCATTTTGCCCAGCATGACATCCTCGGACGTGATGTCTCCACTCCCGACTGGCGTGACCCTTCTAGTTTGAGATCTGTGAGCTGTGCTGACTGAGCTGTAGAGGGAGGGCAACTGGGGCTTTTTATGATGGAGCATCGGATTTTGGCGACCAATTCGCGGACTCACGAGTATTCTAGGCACCTCTGATTGGTTGAGGGCCAGGAGAACAATAGGAAGGGGGAGGAGAAGTCGGTTTGCAAAGGATTTTGGTGCAGAACCGTTTGAAGACTTAGGAACATGTAAAGATAGGCCAAATTGAGTTTTAACTCAAGAACTTTGGGAAAGGCCTTTGCATTGAACTATTGACTATGGATTGAATATTTACAGGAGTACTTTGTAAAATGGCTCATGTTAAAGCTTAGTAATTTGGCTTGGGTAATGAATAAAGCATTACTATTAAATTATACAAGCTTTAACTGTAAACTGCAGTGTCATACACCACAACTATGTTGGAGGAAGGGGGAAACGGAGTTTGTTGCACAGATTGACTTTAGGTTTGCTTTGGTGAACAGATCTTTTTAACGTATAAGTTTAATTAAATGAAAAGCTAGATGATGGTCACTGTCGGAGTTTGACGGAGATTTAAAGCAAAAATATTTACACACAAAAGTTCGTGTCCGTGAGTATGCCGATGTCGAATTGTTTCGGACTAATGGTAGCATTCTCGGGACAAAAGAATATATAAAAAAGATTAAATAAACTTGCTTAGAAGAATGCTATAACGTATGAATTAAGTTGGATGGCTAACTGTTAAGTTAAAGACAGTTTTTTTTTATCTTAGTGGAAATTTTTCACAGTAGAAGCGATCATTCAAACATAATAAATCATATCGCACTTAAAATATCTGTATCCACATGTATTTGAGGTTAAGTACCAATTAAGGAAGCCCCATCTAATTCACAACTAAGCTAGTGTTGTGGGTGTTTTGCCCGAAAAGAATAATGAGAACAAATTACTTATGTACAATGAGTTTCAATAATGGCGACTGGAAATGTTGAGCGCTGTGGTTGGTTTGGAGTGATTTTGAAATTGGTGTAGTGAATCTTCTAGATGGAATTTTAGCGGTCTGTTTTCCCCAGTCTGTAGCTGGAGTTTGTGGCTATTAAATGGTGAAAGGTTTGGCCGATTCGGTCCATTATTGACAAAACGGCAGAAGGGAGAAGACCGACATGTTTTGCGTGTTTGTGCGCTCGATAAAAAAATTGTTCGTCGGTAAAACGAAGGTTTTCGGCAGCAGTTATTAAATGCTCACACCCACAGGATTTTATTCAGGGTTCCTTAGAACTCAGAATAAAAGCTAGAACAGACGGGTTAGTGCACACAAGATATGCCAAACCTAGACCACCAAACTATGGAAAATATTGACTTGACAAAAAATAAATCGCACTGTTTACAAATTATTCGCCATTTTGTATGTTTGGGGGACCAACGTGTTTACAGCTAACAAATATTAAGTAAATTAAAAGTTACAAGCTATAAACACTATTTTTGCTGCCATTAGCTAAATGCAGTCCATGCTGCTTCGTGCAGGAAAATCGTACAAGCATTCAAAAATGGGGCAAAAGACATTTAAATTTGAAGAAACACTAAGTTTGAATATAGGTACAAAGTTATGGTTTTTGTAAAAGAAAACTGTCAAATGAGGCACCCCGCTGAATATTCTCGCGAGTTCGGATTATGTCAAATTACAGATTTTTTTAGCTGTGAAACTGCCAAAAACACCTCGCCGTCAACCCTTAACCTAGGCTACAATAGCGGTTAGAAAAGGATATGCTATGAACACATAGAAGAATGCCAGCACTATTTAACAGCAACTAATATCACTAGATTGGTTTAAGCTTACCAAACAACTTGTTTACAGTTTAAATTAACACTGAGGGTTTTTAGGTATAACCCATAACTTAAAACATAATAATACAATGCTGGTTTTATGGATAAAAAGGTAGTAACCTTTTGATGACAGAGTTAACCTTTTGAACTCAGAGGTGAGACAGACATATTTTTGGGGGAAAGAAAGACATTTCGTAAAAACTTAGAGGAGCTAACTGGGGGACAAGTTACAACTCCCGTAGAATATTCCTAACGAATATTTAATTAGTGTCATTATAATCTCTGTAATTTTTCTCCCACACAGGGAAACGTTGATAATGACAGGGGGAGTAGGGCATAGGCATTTAAAATTTAGGTGTGAAGGCCAAACATGAATTAACTGGAAGTTACTTTTGTTGTGGGCGTACTTCCAATAAACCACGTAACAAAATTAAAATTTCACTCAATATGTACTGAAACGAAACGTTTAACAATTAAATGTTTAAACAAAATGCTGGCTAAATGCATCAGTATTCACCAGATGCTTTCCAGGTTTGTAAACACTCGGTCCCTGAAGTTTTAGGATTTACTATTTATGTTGCTCCTAGTTGGAGCTACGGTTGTAGCGACAGACAACTCATTGTTTAATATAAAACATGCACTGGAAATTACTTGGTTAGGTTTCCAGTTTACTTGCAACAAGAAAAAACTCTATTTTTTAGAGAAGAAATATTATATTAGGTTAGGTTTTACAATATCCGTTTCACTGGGAACACCTATTCATTACTAGAGCCGTAATTAGGCCTTAATTTCCACCCTAGACTGATTTAGAATCCACACTAAAACATCGGTCCTAATTTAAAAAGGGGCATCAGAAAAATTTTAAGTTTTAAACAACTGGTACACTGATTTACTACGGGGGCAGCAATAATAGTTTTGCGTTTACTACGTTCATTCATGCTTGGCTCGGGCGATCTTATCTGCTTCTCGAGGGGATTAGCATAGGCAACACTTATTATTGGGCTGCTGATTGAGTCACGGTTGACCTCTTCAGTTAAACGGGTTCCCTCCTTCCGGCTGGGGCGGGTTTTAGTCGGGTGAGTGTTAGGGGTAGAATGACGTGGCCTTTTGTTTGTTTTAGTCCCGAGTGTCTGGTTTAATAAATTATTACCGGGCACTCCTAACACAACGTCAAAGATTGACTTACTGGCCTTCGAGACACAAGCCATGGTTTTTATTAATGTGCCGTCAGTTAATTTGAAGCACAATTTAACCTGGGGTAACTCAACGATTACATTAGTTAAAGCAGTTTGACATCGAACTTTTCATTTCAAACGGGACTAGTTTAGTGCTAACGAGGGAAACTGAACTTCCGGAATCGCATAAAATTTTAATTTAATGGTTCCCTATGCTACCTCCTGGAGTGCTAGCCTGTAGAATTTCCCTAGCATTTTTCCCGACTAGAAAACATGCGCTTGCTTATAGACGGGCAGCTTTATTAAGTTCAGGGCATCTGTTTTGAAGGTGTGATGCCGAACTCACATTCGTAGCACGTTCTAACATTCTTAGGTTTTACATTGTTGGAACAATCAGCGTTAGCATCGGAGCTGTTATATTAAAACCAGCAGGGTAAGCTAATACTTTTGGTCTGGTTTATTCTGTTTTGAAAAGGCTTTACCAGCTTCACTACTCGGCTGAATTTTAACTGCACGGGTGGCAGTTTCTGTAGCAATTTCTTTATTGCGGGTTGTGAAATCGTCACATAACTGGGCCGTTCGACCAACGTGCCTAACTTAATTTGGCCAGGGCTTCACTTTCTAAGTTGGGTAGGGCAAGATTTATAATACTGCTTTAAAACCATTAGATTAACAAGTTTGTTGTAATCTCCGTTAAATTTAGCCCGTGCTATCCATCTAGTAAATTACACAAGTCGGTGTTGGCAGGTTGTCGACGATGGTTCGTGACAGCAATCTGAATCGTGTCGGAATTGGGAGGTTGCCGACTGTCATGGAGCCACACAGGACAGCCATGTTGCGAATCATAAGCAAGTTGGTTGGAAGCCACGTCATAAGACCATTGTTCAAGAGGAAGAGTTGCGGGTTGTTTGTCCTGAGTGGGCATTGTTTAGATTTATTGTGTGAACGAGCTGTTCAACAATGATATTACGAATGCATACGAGGATCATGTTGTATTGTTGATTTGTTCGAATAAAAGTTAGTTGACTACAAAAATCGTACCGAGGAGGACCTAATTTTTTAATCACTCACAATTACCGTCTTAATTCCTGAATCTATCCCCGATGAAGCTCGTCCGAAGCCAAGGAACGTAAGTGTTTGAAGTCGAATCAGTTGAGCGGTGCTAGAATCATATTTGTCATAAAAGTAATTTTGGGGCCAGGATTGTAAAACAGAAAAGTTGAAAATGTAGGCTTACATTAACGTTAGGCTTATGGGAAATTAATCTCAGCATTTACCAAGAGTCAAATTTAGTAACGCAAATCCTTACATGCCTAAAACCGCACGAATTCTTAGCGTTAGAAGCAGTTACTTTTCAAGCCAAATACTAGTTGAGCTTTTCCCCTGTAGCTATTTTCGACATGGTGCCGAAACCCGGGATCGAACCAGGGACCACTAATTTTTTTTTTTGGAACGTTAAGATGGCGGGGGGCATATAAGATATAAAAAACCTGAGCCTAACTAAGTATAATTATTGAATAGTACCGCTCAAAAATCTACGTTGAGTTGATTTGTTAGCTACGTCAAAAAAAAAAAAAAAAGGTGAAACGTGGGTAGGTCTAAGAACCAAGCCCGGGCCTTTTATTTTTTGGAAATAAGTTAGGAAAATTTTTATTTTCATGATTACAAAACTAGTATTAGTATGCTGATTAACTAGTCTGCTGTAAGATTTACAAGAAATTTAGAAGCTCATAGCCTAAGCAAATCCTAGAGTTGGTATAAGATAAATATGGATTTAACGCAACTGCGAAAAAGTAGAGCCTCACGGCGAACGTCCGTCAATAAGATAATTATTGATTTAAGACAGGACATAGCAGATGCAAGAACAATATCTGTAGAGAATAATTTATTGTTGTTGCAATCTAAGGAAGTGTTACTCTTGGATATTTTAAAAAAGTTAGAAGAATTATCACCTGTAACGGAGTTAGATCAAGAGATTGCAGAAAACGAAAAAATTACAGATGCAATAGTAATTGCTAAAACTGAGGCAAATCGTTTTTTAGTTCAAGCAGCTGCAGTAAATGTTCCGGTTCAATTACCAGCAGGACAAAGGGTACAAGGTAGTAGCAAAATGCAAGTAAAACTACCAAAATTACAAATAGCTAAGTTTGACGGAACAATTCAAGATTGGACTAGGTTTTACGATCAATTCTCCTCTGGAGTTGATGCAAATAGTAGTTTGGCTAATATTGATAAATTTAATTATTTGAAAGGCCTATTATCGCCTGAGGCGAGTAAGACAATACAAGGAATTGTTTTATCGGATGCAAATTACGCAATATCATTATACCTTTTGAAGGACAAATATGGACGTAAAGAGGTAGTAGTAGCTGACCACGTTAATTCAGTATTAAAAGTCCAAGCGGTAAAAATGTCCAAGGACGGCCATGACTTAAGGCGTCTTCTTGAAGAGTTTTAGCATCATTTTCGCTCTTTGGAAGCACTGGGAACAGATATTGAAGCTATGGCAGCTATGATATGCCCTATAATTTTACAAGCTTTGCCAACAACAATTTTAACTGAGTGGAATCGGAAAGCAGCTAGCAAATCAGCTCCTAGTGTAAAAAGTTTACTAGGTTTTGTCAAGGAGGAGGTTGAAAATGTAGAGCAGGTTTATCGTATGTCCTTAATGAAAAACAATTTATCTGCAGCTGAGAAATGCAGTGCGAGTAAAAAGTCAACTGATTTTGTAGAAAATGTTAGTTCAGCCTCAACTTTAGTAGCAACAAATGACCCAAAAATCAAGAAAAAAAAGTAGTTTTTTGCGTTTCCTGCGAAAATAATTTGCACAAATCAATCTCATGCAAGGAGTTTTCCACAGTGAAGGATAGAATGGCTGCATTGCAAAAAAGTAAAAGATGCTTTAAGTGCATGTCGAAACATCATTTCAGTTCAGTCTGTGCAAAAGATGTATTTTGTCGTAAATGTAGGAAGCCTCACAATTATTTACTCCGTTATAAGCGAGAGGGGCAAATAACCCCAAAGGAAGAAGCAACAAAGTTATTCGAGAATAAAGAAAAAGTACAGTCATTAGTTACGTCCGCGAGTTGCCATGCTCAAATGAAAAAAGAAAATAGTTTATCAGTATTGCAAACAATAAGAGTATGGCTGCAACTAAAAGATAAAAGAGTTCCAGTCACTATGCTGATTGATGGAGGTAGTGAGAAATCTTTCGTTACAGCTGCAATAGTTGATAGATTGGGTTTACAAGCAACTCACATTGAAAAGGTGACTGTACATTCCTTTGGAGGAAATAAGCAATCGCATCAGGCTAGAAAAATTCCCTTAACGTTAGTGGGAGCCAACGAAGTATGCTTAGAGATCGAAGCTTTGGAAGTTCCCAGCATTTGTAAAGGCGTAACTTTGTGGGAAAGTAGCAGAATAGAAAACTTTTTACAAGCAAGAAGGAATCGTAGTTGGTCACAGTTAATGGGTCAAGGAGAAACAGTGGAAATTGATATTTTAATTGGTGCCGATTGGTATTGGAGAATTATTTCAGGCCATATGAAACGGCTATCTGCATATTTGATGGCGACCCACAGTATTTTTGGGTGGCTCCTTCAAGGAAGTACAATGTTTTTGAACTCTCAATCATCTATGGTAGCCATGTTTATTTCCATGGAGGAAAGAGATGACAATTTGGATCGGAATATTAAGCGCTTTTGGGAATTAGACAGCTCAGGAGTAATGGAAAAAGAAGAAAAAGTGCAAATTAGTTTAGAAGATAATACAGTTCAAGAACAGTTTGAGGCTTCAACAAAATATGAAAACGGCAGATATCAAGTTCGAATTCCGTGGGCGCATAATAAATCGGAGCTAGAATCCAATTTTTTCTTAGCTAAAGAGCGTCTGAAGAGACTTATTAGCAAGTTGCAAAAAGAACCAGAAAAGATGGATCGCTACAAAGCAGGAATTATGGACTATATTAAAAATGGTCATGTAGAAGAGGTCAAAGGCAATCAAGAATCCCAAGATGCTACGTATTATATGCCTCACCAACCTGTAATAAAAGAAGAGAGGAAAACCACAAAGCTTAGAATTGTATTTGACGCCTCGTCTTGTAGTAGAGGTGGTAAATCATTAAACGCATGCCAATACAAAGGTCCAAACTTAAATCCACCTATTATTGATCTCCTGTTAAGATTTAGATGGAATCGAGTAGCATTCATTAGCGACATTGAAAAAGCTTTTTTTACAAGTAGTACTAGCTCCTGAAGACAGAGACGCCACACGATTCCTATGGACAAACGAAGTGAAGAACCAAAATGAAGAACCACACATTATTATTTTACGTATGCAACGAGTACTATTCGGACTGAAAGCAAGCCCATACCTTCTGGCGGCTACAATTAGATTTCACACGAAAAATCATCCTGAGTCGGATCCAGAAACCCAAGGAATAATCGACGCCAACACGTACGTCGACGACTTACTCTCTGGAAATTTTAATGCTCAAGCAGCATTCACAAGATCAAAAAAAATAAACTCACTCATGGCAAAGGGAGGATTTACGCTTAAAAAGTGGGCTACAAATGATCCTGAATTAAGAGCACTTTGGAAGAAAGAAGGCATAGTATCAGAAGAAGAACCTATTGAACTTCTAAAAATACTAGGAATTATACGGAATCCTGTAAATGATTTACTAAGTATGCGTTATGAAAATATTTTAGAGCGTGCAAGTCAACAGAATGACACAAAAAGAGGAATTTTAGAAACAATCGCAATGTTGTTTGATCCTCTGGGGTTCCTGGCTCCAAAAATGGTAACAGCCAAATACCTATTGCAAAATCTCTGGAGAGAAAAAATTAGATGGGATCAAGTATTAACAATAGAATTTGAAGAAGAATGGAGTAATTGGAAAGAAGATTTGGAAAACTTAAAGAATTTTAAGTTAAATCGTTGGTATGGAACTTCTGAAGCAATTGCTCAAAAACTAGAATTGCACGTTTTTAATGACGCATCTTTAATTGCCTATGGTTGCGTAATATATGTCTGCATTCAAGAAAAGGATCGTCGAAATGTTGAACTGGTAATGGCAAAATCAAGCATTGCACCACTTCAGCTGATTACAATTCCACGTTTAGAATTAATGGCAGCTTTGATCGGAGCACGTTTAGTGTCAACTGTAAAAAAAGCATGGAACATGGAAAATTTAGAAACCTTTCTATGGACAGACTCCAAAATAGTTTTAGACTGGTTGAAAAGTCATCCTTCAAAGTGGAAGATTTTTGTAGGGAGGCGAATTCAAGAAATTCAAGAATTGACTAGTCAAGATTCATGGAGATATTGCTCTACTAAAGATAATCCAGCGGACCTAGTTTCTAGGGGTGCATCAATCGCAAAATTAATCCAATCACGACTGTGGTGGAATGGTCCAAACTGGCTGAAGAGTGACAAGAAAAATTGGCCTAATGAAGGGAAAAAAGACGAAGAAATACAAGAAGAAGAACTCGTCGTTTCTCTTCCCGTGGGAGGCAGTCAAGTTGCAGAGTTGTTCAACTCAGAAAATTACTCATCATGGAGAAGAATTTTAAGAATAACCGCCTGGATATTTAGATTTATTAAGAGAATACAAAAAAAATCAGTATGTACTACAGCATATTTACAGTCAGAACAGTTAAAGGAAGCACACGTGTACTGGTTTAAAGTTGCTCAGAAGATTTCTTTTCACGACGAAATTCAAAAGTTGCAGCAAGGAAAGCGAATTGATAATACTTCAATTATACTAAGGTTTGATCCATTTTTAGATGAAGAAAGGAAGATTGCTACGTCTGAAAGGAAGATTGAAGTTTGCTGATCTGCCGCAAGATGTAAAAACGCCTATTTTATTGGAATACAATAAGTTAACTTTAATGTTTTAATTATGTTTTAAATAAAGCCCGTCTTCTTCTTCTTCTTCTTCTTCTTCTAACAAGTAAATTCATATTAGATCAACATGAAAGAACTGTGCACGGTGGTGTACAAGAAACCTTAATAAAATCAAGAAACCAGGCGTGGATTTTAAAAGGACGCCAATCTGTTAGAAAGGCAATAAATAACTGCAGAGTATGTAAAAGATGGTCAGCCAAGGTTCGGAAAGAAGTTGAAGCACCACTACCACGGGTTAGAGTCACTAAATCATCACCGTTTTCTGTCATAGGGATCGATTTTTGTGGACCTATTTGGCTAAAAAGTCAAAACGGAAAAGTAAAAAGCTACATCTGTTTGTTCTCGTGTGCTGTAACACGAGCAATTCATCTCGAATTAGTCAGTTCGCAAGGCACACAACCGCTGTTATGGGCCTTTAGAAGATTCTTTGCAAGAAGAGGGACCGCAAGCATAATTTACAGTGATAATGCAAAAGTTTTTATACAAATGGATCGCATGTTACGAGAAGCCTGGGCCCATTTAAAAGATACTCCAGTGCAGGAAATGGCCACTCATCTGGGTATTGAATGGATATTCATTTCACCGCTTTCGGCGTGGTTGGGAGGCTTCTACGAGCGCATGGTAGGGGCAGTAAAACGACATTTGAGAAGAGCTCTTCAAGCAGCGCTCGTAGAAAGTGAAGAAATGTCTGCAATTTTGGCTGAAATTGAAGCGGTAGTTAATAGTAGACCTTTAACGACGGTGACTGAAGACTTGGGCGATGCAGAATGCTTGACACCATCTCACTTTCTTTTGGGACGAGTTGGTGGATCTTTGTCGGATATACTGCCAAACATTACTGCTGAGGTGAAAAAAGGAACCCTTTGCAAGAAATGGCGTTTGCGATGCCGTTTAATGAATCAATTCTGGAAGAAGTGGTCCCAAGAATATCTTTTGCAGCTAAAATCGGCCCACACAGTCAAAGATGGAACGGTTGAATCTGGTTTAAAACTTGGTGATATTGTATTAATTCAAGAAGATAAATTGCCGAGAGGCCAGTGGAAGATGGCAAGAATTACGGATTTGACTAGTGGCAGAGATGGAAAAGTAAGATCGGTGCTTTTAACGGATCCTAGGGGAAAGGTTGTAAGACGATCAATCCAGAAGATTTGTCCTTTGGAGGTTTTATGAAGCAAACTCGAAGATTCATGGAAAATGGTGGGAAAAAAAAAAAGGAAGAAATTTGAGTTGGAGGTTACTTCCATAAGAAGAAAGTTAAAAATGAAGAAAGAATAAATCGTGGTGATGCTTGGTGGTTCACAAGAAGTTTTGAAGTAAAGAGTTTAAAGCCTATTGGAAGATTGGACTTTTAACCCCTTTGGTTTTCACACGAAAGACGCAGAGAAGACCTCAAGAACTGAAGAATCAACATTTTTGTTTTGTGTGACAGTGACGTCTTGTGTGTGTGGATTTGCTTGTTTTTTTTTTTTTTTTTTTTTCTCTTTCTTTTAGGTGCGCCATCTTAGAGGTTGTTTGCAGAAAAGTCGACATCTTGGGAGTGGCAAGAAATAATTTTCCGGCGGCGTGTGGAGTATGTTGCGAATCATAAGCAAGTTGGTTGGAAGCCACGTCATAAGGCCATTGTTCAAGAGGAAGAGTTGCGGGTTGTTTGTCCGGAGTGGGCATTGTTTAGATTTATTGCGTGAACAAGCTGTTCAACAATGATATTACGAATGCATACGAGGATCATGTTGTATTGTTGATTTGTTCGAATAAAAGTTAGTTGACTACAAAAATCGTACCGAGGAGGACCTAATTTTTTAATCACTCTCAATTACCGTCTTAATTCCTGAATCTATCCCCGATGAAGCTCGTCCGAACGTAATCTAATTCTTGCCAAGGAACGTAAGTGTTTGAAGTCGAGTCATTGAGCGGTGCTAGAATCATATTTGTCATAAAAGTAATTTTGGGGCCAGGATTGTAAAACAGAAAAGTTGAAAATGTAGGCTTACGTTAACGTTAGGCTTATGGGAAATTAATCTCAGAATTTACCAAGAGTCAAATTTAGTAACGCAAATCCTTACATGCCTAAAACCGCACAAATGCTTAGCGTTAGAAGCAGTTACTTTTCAAGCCAAAAACTAGTTGAGCTTTTCCCCTGTAGCTATTTTCAATCTGAATCGTGTCGGAATTGGGAGGTTGCCGACTGTCATGGAGCCACACAGGACAGCCAACTAATAATGTACAGGGTGGTCAATAAAAATGTAGATGATAAAGAAGTCATATGTAATAGTTATTGGTTAAAAACTATTGGTTATCGATTTTTATACCACGGCTGCGAGCATTTGGCCGCGAGACATGGAAATACGTTCAAAAACGTGAGCGTGATATTGTTGGTCAGCCTCTTTTTCTAATGAACGAAACTGGGATTGTAAAAACTCTTCAGTCTTGACAAAACGGGCAAGCAATTTAACTTTGACTATTTTGTAATTTAACATTCCCGTGTCGGAAAGCTAGTCTCAAACTTTAAGTTGGCACTTAACCATTCAACAAACAATTTGTTTGAATGAGAAACAAAAATGTTTTGTGCCTATTTCATGTTCACATCATGATTACAAATAACTTTTTCGAAGCTAAAATTTAATACTTTCACTATTATGCTAATTAGGCATAATTAATTACCATAATTAGCATAATAGGCGTTTCAGTAGAAGACTTGTAAAAACATTTCACCTGCATTTGTAAAGCATCTGGTGAATACTGGTGCATTTAGCCAGCATTTGTAGAAAAAGTTTTTCACATCATTGGAAAGGTAAACCTTAGACCTAGGAAGAAAATCAAGCATTTTTAAGTAGTTTAGTAGCAATTAAAAAATTACCATTTTTCATATAAAATATTAGGCTTTTTTATTTAAAAAAATAACTCTCATTGCACCCTCATTAAATTTTTTTTGGTTTAAGTCCAACCTACCGCTTATACCAAAGTGCATGCTTTATTTTACTTTACCTTGTTTTGGAACCAAAATTGTGGGTTTTACAGTTCCTCACAGTAGCACACGCTACGTAGAAAAAAATTAAAAACCAACATTTTTCAGGAGAGAGAGAATAAGTTTCACTTGACCTATTACTCAGAAGTCCCCAGCTGCATAGAAATGTCCTCCTTCTTATGACCAAAAAAAAATTGGGAAAATGTACCCAAGGTTCAAAGTTTCTAAAAAAAAATTATTTTGATTTTTTTTTCGAAAAATAATTTTTGAATAGTATGTACCACCTTAAGGAAAATTTCTCCCATGAGGGGTAGCAGACCTGTTGTCCATTGATCTTTAAGGATCTTTTGACTAGTCATGGTCCGTTCAAAAATCTTTCAAGAAACTATTTATTACAGTTTTCGGCGTCCACCTATTTACCAGACGAACTACGTCAGCAACTTTACCTTGTTTTGGAACTAGATTTGGTTGAACGGGAAGAGCGCCGTTAGCTCCGTTTTGAGCAGGATTAAGATTTAAAGAAGCAGCATTTAACCTAAAGCTGCTTGTTCTAGCTGCTTGTCGAGTTTAGCTAGTTTCATAGCAATCGCTCGTTAATTAATCCGGGCTTCTTGCTCACGCATTTGAGTAGCATGTTGGTTTTCTTATTCTTTAATTAAAGCATCACGATCTTTAATTTGGGCCTCTTGATCATTAAGGGCTAATTCATGAGCTCGACGTCTGTGGGCTTCAGCTAATTCTATGTCACGCTTTTTTTGTTATCTGCGACTTCCAGGGCTTTTAATCTAAGCTCTTCAGTTCTTAATGCTAGCTCATGCTCTTTAGCAGCTAATTCTTTTTTGTGGAGAATAGTGGCTTCACGTTTCTCAATAGCACTTGCTAGTTCGTCGTAAAGATTATTTAAGTCTAAACAGTTATCGTCAAAATCGAAGTACTATGACAGTTTCATGCCTAGTTTCTTTTACAGTAAGGCCTGCCTTTGTACAGGCCTTCTTAAGATCCTCGTACTGGATATCCTTAATTATCTCGCCAGAACCATGTTTGTTGACATTTTTTACCTTTAACGCTAAACGGGTTTCAAAATAAGGCTTTTATAAATAAAACGAAATAAAATGCAGCCGCATAATAATTTTACGTTAATTTTGATCAGAGCGAATTAAAAGACTTCTCCAGTCGGATTGTTCATAACAATACTCTGGTAGGCATATATGAATAGCTAAAATACATAAATGTTTCTAACTACAACTCTCGGCTTGGAGGCCTCTAAGCATATCCTATGCACACTTTTACCCTGTTTTGTGCAATTGCTGTACAGGCAGCAAAGTCCTTCCGGATTCCACCGTAGCACACAGAAGCCTTGCATTGAATCTTGAATTAGAACGTCCTGGGACGGTTTATTCCACTGTGGCTTGGGTTGGCACTCAAGGTCACTGATCGTCTGTTGTTGGAGCACCTGATTCCTTGGCGGGCGGCTTCTCCTCACAGGAACTGGGACATCACACGGCTGATGAATATCCACGTTGCTGAAGCGGTAATCTCTTCTTTTAAGAATATGTCTTAGCAGTATGGCAGGGGGGAAACACTTGACGGGAACAGCACCTGTTCATCTCACCATTGACACCATGTTTGAAGATGGATTGGACTAATTCACAATAGAATGTCTCTGAAGAGGACTACTTCACTGGAACTGAGGATGTAGTGTCCATGAGCCAATGTTGGGAGTAGGAAAGTCTGGGTTCCGAACGGCGGTCGCACCTTACTTGTTACGGCATGATGCTGGCATCTAAATGGCAGGGAGCAGATTTCGTCTAACGGTAAAGCTGTGGCTTTCACTTCTCAGCTCCAGGGTCGGTTGCTGGGGCGGGGGAAAGTACTGTATTTGATGGCAGTACAGACATCGGATGGGGTGACTATGTTAACGGAGTCACGGGCATTTTCGGGCAACTGTTTGGGCTGAATTGCGGACATCGAGTTAAAGGGTTCTTCAACTGCAAATCGGCATGGTAGCATGGCAGGGGGAAACCCTTATCAGAAATTCCTACAAGATGTCTTAAAAGATCTAATACGAATCCTATAGGAAAGTGGGACATATGCCTATAAGAATTCCTATACATCTTGTACAAACTTCTTATTAGAATGTAAAGTGCATTCTTATCGGATCATATAAGCTAGTCTTACGAGATCTTATCGTTATTCTTATAAGATCTTATAAGTTAGTCTTTTAAGATCGTATATGATGCTCTATTGGATCTTATAAGATGTTCTTATAGTATCTCATAGGATATGATATCCTTATTGGATCTTATAGGATGTCCTTATCGGATCTTGTAGGACGACCTTATTGGATCTTATGGGATGTTCTTATAGGATCTTATGGGATGTTCTTATGTGATCTTATGTTCTTGTGGGTTTTATAGGACATTCCTAAAGGGCCTTATAGGTTATTCTAACGAGAACTGATCGGATATTCCTACGGCAGCTTATAAGATGTTCTTATAAGATGTTATAGTTTATTCCTATCCTAGTCTTATAAGCTATTCTTATTAGATCTTATAAGTAAAGCTATTACAATTAAATAGGTAATACTAATTTAGCTTGTTAAAGTTGTCTGTAAATTTTAGATGCTTAGGTTTTGTAGTGATATAAATAAATAGAATTAGCTATAGTATATATGCGCTGTAGCCATTTTCTTTATTCATATCACTACAATAACTACAGCAAGCATATTTTAAATTATATTTTTAGCAGATTTTAACACTTGTGGCAACTTACTTTAAAGGGACAAGAAAAACAGCACTGAATGTTTCATGCCTTACAGTATAAAATGGCACCTAAATTTTAGTTAGGAGTAAAGTAATAAATAATGTTACTGCAGTCGCCATTTTGGCAAGTAGGGACCAAAACTAACTTAGTCCTTGCCAACATTTGGTTGCCATTTGGCAAGTGAGCAACATTGATGAAGATTGGGCTTAACTCTAAAAGAAAATATTGCAAATTTACACATTTTGTTCAGAAGTACCTGTGGCACGCTTCACCAGTGTTGGTTACCAGACGCCATATAGAGGAATAGGACTATTCGAAAGATGGTGACTTTAGTAAGGGTATACTCGCCAAAATGGTGACTGTGAATCCCAAGCCTTAAATTATCAGAGGCTGTCTCTGGAATAGGATAGATAGAAACAAACGGTTGTGTCATTGCATTCAGAATTTAAGGGTTAATCAGTAATCTAAAAATGTAGTAGCGCTTACTTTAAAATACAGGAATAGTCTTCATAGCACAGCTATGCACAATTACAAATAAATAAAGATATCAGTACCAAGATCTTCTGCAAATTTTGGACTTCAACCGCAGAAACCGCAGAAAAATAAACGACGATCGAACAGGACATGACATTTTTTTAGATATTTTTTTTAATTTCTTTTTGAGCCTTAAGTAATTTAATGCTCGTGCGGCTGAACCGGCTCAATTTTGAAGAAGAAATATCTGGTAAATGGAGGTGCCAACCCACGGATTCGATCCGTGAAACCTCCGATCATCGTAGGGGCCGAAAGATAGTCCAGAATTTGGCAGAATAGTTCCCATAGCCGCTGAAGGAGCATGGTAGACTCTCACGCTACCCTGGCCGGCAGTCCTGGCGGGGACTTTGCTAAGGTCCCATGTCCAGGGGTTCGACCAGATTAACAAACCTCCAGTAACCAGGCTGAGCTCTCTCGCCGCTCAGCCATGATGTCACACATAGTGACGTGATTTGCTTTGTTTGCTTTGTTTGTTTGTCGTCTGAGCCCCAGCATCTCCAGAGTATTGACAGTCGAAAATTTGCAGAAGATATTGGTACTGATATCTTTAGGTAATCAATTAATATTTTAGTACTAACACCAGTATCAATTCCAAACTGGATAATTAGAACAACGCAATAAATGAGGAAGCCTGAAATAGCACACAAAAATGCTGTAACTTTTTCGATGACTAGATTTCCGGCTGTGGCAAGCTAATTTCCATATTTCCTCGCCACCTGGTGACTGATACCTTATTTTTATATGTGAAGGTTGACGTGTTGGTACCTTAAATTATCAAGGATCAAAATTGTTCAAGTTGACACTTTTAGTGTTGATGTGGTCCAATATTATTTTTTTCTTTTATCCCCCAAAACTTATATAAAACTTGTGTAGCCTACCGCTGTTGATAAAAGTTTAAAATTATCGACAGTTGACTACCGCACCCGTGCATGCAAAATCTACCGTATCCTGGTATCTAGGATACCCGACAAAATCTCTTGTCATCCGACAAAATCCGACAAATCGCGTAATTTGCTGTACACTTTCACCTAAAAATTTGCTTTTCATCAGACAATTTTACATTCCGATCAGACAATTTTACATTCTGGATACTAGACACTTTGGCAGATCTTGCATGAATGACCGCACCACTGAATATTCATTCTGCACTAAACCACTTTTTCCTCCTAACCTGATGTGGTAGTGAAATATGGTAGACGGGCAGTATTGATATTTTCTGTTCTCTACCCACCCCCAATCAAAATTTAGTTCCGAGTTTTGTTAGGCCACTAAAAATACGAAAGTTGGTTCTCGGGCCTTTTTTTAAGAAATGTGTGCGGGCAGAATTATATTTTTATTTTTCGGCCCTATTTGCTTTATATTTTAGAAAACTATTTTTTATTTTGAGTAGGCTAAAATAAAGAACACCACTACCTCGTAAATCTGCTTACCATGTGTCCACAAAGATATGACATTTTATTCATGCCTCACCCAAAGCCCAATTTTGATCTGTAACTGCTACTTTTACTGCGTCGTTTCTTTTTATTTCTAGTGAAAAAAAATCGGTGCTGGGGGGGCCTGAGAACCAACCATTTTTTTAATGGCCCTATGCTTTTTTTTCTTTTTTTACAATTGCAGTTTCACATCTAGGCAGGACAGACACTCAAGTCCAAGATAAAGCATTCATGTGTTACCACATGATTGTTTTATATTAGGCTCGAGCGTCGATCCTGCGTACATTTTGAAAAACCTATGCAAATAGTGACATTTAATACAATCAGACAATCTAAAAATGTCTTAAAGAAACACTGTTACACTTTACCAAACAGTCATTCAAACCACGTGTGGTTTAGGGGGAATTTTCGACAGTTTGTATTTTGGTTTTCCAAAATCTCCTGTCTTCGTCAGGCCGATTCGTCTACAAACTTTTTCCAAACTTATGCCGACATGGTGGCATGTCGGCATAAGTTTGGAAAAAGTTCGTCGGCATAAGTTTGAAAAAAGTTCGTAGACGAATCGGCCTGACGAAGACAGGAAATTTTGGAAAACCAAAATACAAACTCGAAAATTTGCCCTAAACCACACGCAGTTTGAAGGACTTTTTGGTAAGGTGTAACAGTGTTTATAATTTGAATTGTACCAAGTAAAAGGAGCCTATTGGCCTTTAAAATGTAAAAATGGTAGCTTGGTTCCATTTTTCTAACTTTTAAAAATTTGTTGCAGCATTTTTTTTGCAGCATTTTTTTTAATGTTTTTTTTTTTTTGTAAATTTTAGAACAAATTTTAACACTTGGGCCTTCTTCCATATTGGAAAATCACCAAAATATACCTACAACAAACTAATCAGGAAGAAAACATGCAAGGCCTGAAATCAGAAAAACTCAAAACCTAACTCAAAAGTGCAGATTTTGGCCAAGGATCATGATTAGACTACTTCAAAATGATTTACATTAATAGAAGCAATCCACTTAAAATTATTCAGGGCACCAATTTAAATTTTTTACGCATTATTAGCTTTCAAAGCTATGATCGACGGGCACAGAAAAAAGTTTTGCTGGTCAGAAATTTACCTCTTCCAAAAGGGACAAGGTCACCACACACTTTTTTTATTATTTATTTTTTCTAAAGTTATTTCATATTTTAATGGACAAAAAACGTTTAAATCTTAACGTAAAAAGTTGCAAGGGATTGCTGTACATGGCCCAGTTGTAGTGATTTTGTGGATGTCCTTCTTTTGGGGACGACTTGTGGTTTTCATTGAATAACGTGAGAACCATTTAAGCACTCAATTTTAAATTAGCATCATTCGAAAGTGATCGAAAAGACGGCTAAATAGTGTAAATGGTTAAATGGTGTTAAATCGTTCAATTTTTGGTGGAATTATGGGGAAAAACAACTTTCCAGCAACCATGAAAAATAAAAAGGCTTGACCCGCACACATCTAACCACCGAGAATTTTATCCAACACCTAAAACTGAAATAGGTATTATTACGAACCTTGAAAACATGGAACCAAACTTTTTAAGAACTGTTAAGCTAAACGATTAAAAAAAATGACACCAGCCTGAACTCAGAATTATCTTTCATTTCTACATCTCAAAACCGTTAAGTTACATTTTATGAATTATTTTAGACACGAATATCACCAACTAAAATGGAAATGTTGGAATCTTATTAAAAGATGCAGTTTTATCACTAAAACGTTCGTACTAGCCTACCGAGAATTTGTGAATTTGTGTAAAGTTTGTCCTGTTTAGATTACAAAGATGTAGGCATTTAGCACAAGCTCACAGTAATTCTAAGGAATTACGTTGTTAAATGAAACAAACAGGAATTATCGTCGGTCACGTAGATCAGAGCATTGTGATCAGTGTGTTTGTACGTGTATAGGATCACAATTTCGTTCATCCCAACTTACGCACGCTAACACCCAGCCATGGCCGTGCGATTTGGCTGCTTCTCCACGCTTTCATTTTAACCGCTGCATCAATGATGCGCGCAAATTCGTGGGCAGAAGTACGCAGGAATTTTAAATGGAGGGGGCACGCAGACTGAAATCATAGCTGGGGCCTAAATGTTGAAGACTTTTTTTATAATGTTTTTTTTTTTATTGATTGTTGTGTGGTGTTTGACCCATGCCTGCTTGCATTTCCGACAGCTAATTCTGACAGACGTGATGGTGGGAGGAAAAACTGGGCTCTTTTTATTTTGGTAATTTTTTTGTGGTAACTTTTTTTTCCGGTGGTAGGGTGGGGGAGGGTAATTACAGATGTAGACATTTTTTTGTTGAAAATATGGTAAAATTTTAATTGTATCCTATGCAGACCCAACTTTGGAGCAGACTGTCAGCAGCGGTGTTTTTTCCTTGAATTACTGGGGAAAGTGTTTCGAGGGGGCCGTGAACAAAGTGGGGAAGTGTTGTTACCACCCTCCCCATTTTGGGAACTGTAAACTCCAACTTTGGGGCAATGTTAGTGCCCTCAAATGACTCGGTTGGGGGAGGGGGGGGGATCTTCGCAGGATCCCGAACAAAAGCCAGCTAGGGGTCTGAGGGAGTGCTGTTTAGCTTCGCCAGCAGGCGGAAACTGAAGCATTTTACAGTATATATCACTGCGGCATCCTGCTTCCAGAGAGGAATTTAGCATGAAAACACGTTGGAGGTTGAGCTCTAGCCCCCCCTCCCCCCATTTCCTTTACCTGCATCACTGCTCAAGGGTATCTCCCCCCCCTTCCACTTCTGGTGTTTATTTTTTTCTTTCCAATTAACAAATTAAATCGAGAGTTGCTCTTAATAACAGCTAGTCAGTTTTGACCCGGGGTTTTGAGCTAGTGATATAAACTTTCCCAGTCAGGTCCGGGGAAGCCGAAACATTTTAAGACAATGAAGTTCCTGACGTGACGCTAGGAACGAATTTAACCATCATTCTTAAACACTAACTCTACCCTGCAAACAGCTATAAATTTGGCACTTTTACTACCCAACCTAGGTCATGAAGCCAACGAGCCACTAGGGCCAGGGGCCTTTCGGCAATCGCAGAATAACCCCACCTTGCCAGTCTGCACCTGTAATTAATTATTAACCAAGTGAACAAACTGGATAAAAATCAGTTTTGAGGAGCTGTCCGTGTGTGCATATTTTACATATTTTTTTTTCAAAATTATCCATCAGATGTGGACCAAAAAAAGTGCTTTGTCAGTTTTATTTAGAACTGTCATATTTGAATAATAATTTTAAAAAATACAGTAACCTACAGATAAAAAAAATAAGTCATTATTGCTTTTGTTTTTTTTTTAGTTTTTGTAATACATTTCCTTGGCCTTGTGTTATCTGAAGCAAAGTGCTCTTGTTAAGTGTAACAAGAGCTCAATTTTGGACCAATATTTTGGAAAGAGAATGAAGAGAATGAGAAGGGGGGGGGGATAAATTGGGGGTTTGAACAGGAGACTCCTGCGTAGATCTCGGGGGCTGAGATAATGTTGATAATAGATCCCGTAACCCTTGAAGAAGGTTGGTAGGCTCTCACACTACCCAGGTGGTGAATGCTAGCTGTGATTTGTCTGAGGTTCCCTTTTCAGTCACCAACCTGATAAATTCGATGAAGATAGTCTTTGAGAAAAGACTATAACCTGTTACTTCCCTTTATTAAAAAATTTATTTTTAAATAAATGTACGCATATATGAATTGCTGTTGTAGGTCCTTTCTCGTTTATGTATAATAAAGAGCTTGGTAGGTTGCTGTCAAGCGCAGCTAACTCGGTAATACGACACATATACCAACAACAAATTTTGCTCATTTTAATGAGCTAACATTTATTGTGCAATAAATTTATATTAGTAACTTTAAGCTAAAAGTTTGACAAAAAAATTAATATTCTCTGTAATGCAATATCATATTAGCTTGTCTACAGTGTCTTATAAGATGCGCACGTTCCTATTCAAATATCGTACGGGCAGGATCTTACAAAGCTTATGTGAAAATGGTTATAAGATCTAGTCTATCCTACCAATTTCGTAAGATCCTGCGAGGTTATACTTGAAGAGGAGCTGCAAAATCTTACCCTTGACTAGGATCGTAAATAGTATCATACCAAATTTAACAAGAACTTGACAATATCTTGTAAGGCAGGATAAAATAACAGGATTTTGTACAAGATCTTGGCAGGTTTGTAAAATCTTGCTGCATCATGTAGGAACCTTCCATTTCTAAAAAGATCGCAGGATCCTACAAGATTTTAACATGGATGGGGACATTAAATTTTTCTGAGGTGCAGTAATTTTTTGCAATACCGAAACCAAAACATACTCTACTCATTCTCGCAAGAATTACGATTTAACTCAATATTAATCTCTTATAGGAAAACATAGGAACACTAGTTTCTTATAGCGACGCTTATAAGGCAACCTCATACATAACCTTATACGAATTCTTATTGGGATTCTAATAAGATAATCTTATACGAACCCTTATACGATTTCTCCTAGGTATTCTTATAAAACAGAACCTTATACGAAGCCATTTAGAATTCCTTATAGGAATTCTTTTAAAACAAAACCTTATACGAAGATCAACCTTGGCTTGATTAAAAAGTAGTCATTGAAGTAATGTTTCCTTTGACTCTTCCACAAAGATCAAACCGTCAGTTTAGAGTAAAATTAATTTAATTAATTTGGTTTTTAGTAAGAGAACCACTCTGACGTAATGGAAGTCAGTGGTCCAGAAATACCGACCATAATTTTCTCTAGGCTAGAAGTTAAATTTAGTTTGAACTATAAATTTAGAATGGGGATCCTAAAATTTATATTTTCAAAAGCTAAACTATAAACATACAAACCACTACCATTTTGCCTGGCATAGCATCCTTGTACGTGATGTCTGCACTCCCGACTGGAGTGACCCTTCTAGCTTTGAGATCTGTGAGCTGTTCTGATTGAGCTGTAGAAGGTGGGCAACAACGGCTATCTATGATAGTGCAGCAGATTTTGGCGACCAAATCGCGGACTCACGACGATGCTAGGCACCTCTGATTGGCTGAGGGCCAGGAGAATAATAGGAACGGGGAGGAGATGTCGGTTTGGCAAAGAGTTCTGGTGCAGAACCGTTTGAAGGCTTGGGAACATTTAAAGATAGGCCAAATTGAGTTTTAACTCAAGAACTTTGGGAAAGGCCTTTGCATTAAAATATTGACTATGGATTGAATATTTACAGAAGTACTTTGTAAAATGGCTCATGTTAAAACCTTAGTAATTTGGCTTTGGCTTGGGTAATGAATAAAGCATTACTATTAAATTATACAAGCTTTAACTGTATACTGCAGTGTCATACACCACAACTAGGTTGGGGGGGGGGGACGGAGTTGTACAGATTGACTTTGGGTTTGCTTTGGTGAACAGATCTTTTAAAGATATATAAGTTTAATTGAAGGAAAAGCTAGTGGTAACATTCCGATGGTCACTGTCGGAGTTTGACGGAGCAAAAATATTTACACAAAAATTCGTGTCCGTGAGAATGCCAATGTCGAATTGTTTCGGACTAATGGCAGCGTTTCTGGGGCAAAAGAAAATATAAAAAAGATTAAATAAACTAGCGTAGATGAATGCTATAACGTATTAATTAAGTTGGATGGTTAACTGTTTAAAAGACAGTTTTTTGATCTTAGTGGAAATTTTTCATAGTAGTTGCAATCGTTCAAACACAATTAAAAATTATCACACTTAAAATGTCTGTATCCACGTGTATTTGAGGTTAAGTACCAATTAAGGAAGCCCCTCCTAATTTACAACTAAGCTAGTGTTGGGGGCGTTTTGCCCGAAAAGAATAATGAAAACAAATTACATACGTACGAGTTTCATTAATGGCGACCGGAAATGTTGAGTGCTGTGGTTGGTTTGGAGTGATTTTCAATTTGGTGTAGTTAATATTCTAAATGGTATTTTAGAGTTATGTTTTCCCCGGTCTGTAGCTGGAGTGTGTGGCTATTAAACGGTGAAAGGTTTGGCCAATTCGGTCCATTATTGACAAAACGGCGGAGGGGAGAAGACCGAGGTCTTTTGCTTTTTTGTGCACTCGAGAAAAAAATTGTTCGTCAGGAAAGTGAAGGTTTTCGGCGGCCCGTTATTACACGCCCCCACATACAGGACTTTGTTCAGGGCTCATTAGAACTCAGAAAAAAAAGCTAGAACAGAAGGGTTAGTGCACACAAGATATGCCAAAACAAGATCGCCAAACTATGGGAAAAATTGACAAAAAATAAATCGCACTGTTCAAAAAAATGACTTCGCCGTTTTGTATTTTTGGGGAACCAACGTTTTTGGGACTTAGAAAAATTTAAGTACATTAAAAGTTACAGGTTATAAACACTATTTTTGCTGCAATTAGCTAAATGCTGTCCGCGCTGCTTCGTGCAGGAAAATAGTACAAGCATTCAAAATTTGGGCAAAAGACATTTAATTTGAAGAAACACTAAGTCATGGTTTTTGTAAAAGAAAACTGTCAAATGAGGCTTCCCGCTATTTAAATGTTCTCGTGAGTCCGGATTATGTCGTATTACAGATTTTTTTTAGCTGTGAAACTGCCAAAAAACACCTCGCCGTCCACCCTTAACCTAGGCTACAAGTGACGAAAAATAGCAAAGTGGGAGAGATAACTAATTAGACTGAAAACCAAAGACTTTTAAGGGAAGCTGGGGAACTTTGGGGTTAATAAAAAGGCTTAGTTTAGGTCGGGGGAAAAGAGCCTAACCAAAATTGGGCCTACTAAAAGCCTAAAGCCAAAATCCCCCTAACTAGGAAACCTAGCAGGGGTTGAGGAAGGACTAGCCGGGTGGCTGGCCCGAAGGCTTTCTGATTTTTCCATGCTGGCCCCTTGCTTAAATACGTTTTGGTTGCACCTGACAACCACGAAATGGCCAGGGTATTACGGGTAATGGAATGTTTCTATTATGTTCTAGAGGCAGGAACCGGAAACTAAATTAAAAGACATAATGTCCACCTATGTAAGAATGGACACCCAAGACTAAGATTGGTCATTGGCCCCAGCAAACATCCAAGTAACAAGATTTGCGACAACAATAGTGGTTAGAAAAGGTAATTCTATGAACGGATAGAAGAATGCGGGCTCTATTTAACAGCAACTAATACCACTAGAATGGTTTAAGGTTACCAAACAACTTGTTTAGTTTAAATTAATACTGAAGGGTTTTTAGGTATCTAGACGCACTGAGTGTGTCGCCGCCAAGTAACAGTAGATCATCCCATTGTAGACATCCGATTGTTAAAAATTGATTGTTAATGATACAAAGGCGGCTCACTAGCAGACATGTGTATGTTAACTGTAAGCATCTGAAAGCATATTTTGGCATGTTGAGGATAAATCCAAATGCGACAGGAATGTTTCAAATAGTGAAAAATGTAAGGGGAAGGGTCAGAGATTAAGAAAAACTAAAATTTAAAGGATGAGTGTCCATCAATCAGAAAAAGATGCGTCAATAATGTTGTTTTGTTACTGTCTAGCTTGCTGTCTGGCTAGGTAGCTATCTAGCTGACTAGCTAGATTTTTCCCATTTTAAATCCCATTGACTTTTTGCTCATGCCTAGCACAAAATGAAGGTTTACATACCTGAAATTTTGCACACGGATGCATGGTGGTCTGAGGATGGTCCTTTTGTTGGTTTGGGGGTTGTAGGGGTCATGACAAATGCGTGAGAGGGTTATGAAATTAGCTACCATGGAAATTAAATTTAGTTTCTTTTCTAAGTTGCAACCAAAGATTTCAAGCAACATTGGCTTGAACAATCAGCACTGGTCCTTAGATTAATTGTAAAAGCCAGGACGAACAAAAAACTGAACTGTAACAAGGACAAAATACGGAAACATGCACGTTACGTGATGGTTACACAACAATAGGAGCATCGACGAACTAACAGGGTTTTTGCTAATAACCCAAAAATAAAATGCTTTACCGTCTGCTGTTTTAGTAACAGCGACCATCGGGGGTTTTTGCATGACTAAATGTCAACGAAATCGGGAAAAATTTTGGGGAACGAAATCAGCGATTGTCAGCTAGTGTGTGCAAAAATGGGATTGAAGATTATAAATGTGAAATGAAATTCCTCTATAAAAAAGGTATACATGAATAGGACGGTGTAACCTTATGTACGTTCACAGTCCAATGAAAGTTGTGATATCCACCCAAAACCAAAACTGGTAGAAAAACCCGCCAAGTTTCCAAAATGGTCGGCCTTTGAAGGTAGTGATATCAACTTGAAGGGTTTTTCTACCAGTTTAATTTTGGGTGGATAACCCATAACTTAAAACATAATAATAACAACGCTGGAAGGTTTTATGGATAAAAACATAGTAACCTTTTAATGACAGAAAGAAAGTTCGTAAAAACGTAAAGGGGAGCTAACTGAGGACAAGTTACAACTCCCGTAGAATATTTCTAATGAATATTTAATTAGTGTTGTTTTACAATCTCTGTAATTTTTCTCCCACACAGGGAAACAATGATAATTGCAGAAGTAGTAAAGCATAGGCTCCTAAAATTTAGATGTGAAAGCCAAACATGAATTAACTGGAAGTTACTTTTGTTGACGGCGTACTTCGAACACACCACATAACGAAATTAAAAATGAAGATAAAAATTTCAGTCAATTTATACTGATACAAAACGTTTAACAATTAAAGGTTTAAACAAAATGCTGGCTAAACGAAGCAGTATTCACCAGATGCTTTCCAGGTTTATACAAACTGTCGCCGAAGTTTTAGGATTTACTATTTATATAAAATATACTATTTTAGGTTGCTCCTAGATGGAGCCACGTTGTAGCGACAAACTAGTCGTTGTTTAAAAGAAAACATGCACTGGAAATTACTTGGTTACATTTCCGGTTTCCTTGCAACAAGAAAAAAAACTTTTAGAGAAATGTTAGGTTAGGTTTTACAACCTCCGTTTCACTGGGAACATCTATTCATTACTAGAGCCATAATTAGGCCTTAATTTCCACCCTAGACTGATATAGAATCCAAACTAAAACATCGGTCCTAATTTAAAAAGGGGGATCTTAAGTTTCTAACAACTGGTACACTGATTTACTACGGGGGCAACAATAATAGTTTTCCGTTTACTACGTTCATTCATGTTGGCTCGAGCAATCTTATCTGCACCTCGAGGGGATTAGCACATGCCACACTTATCACTGGGCTGCTGATTGAATCACGGTTGACCTCTTCTGTTAAGTGGGTTCCCTTCTTCTGGCTGGGGCGGGTTTTAGTTGGGGGTGTAGTGTTAGGGGTAGAATCACGTGGCCTGTTTGTTTTTTAGGCCCGAGTGTCTGGTTTAATAAATTAATACCGGGGAATCCTAACACAACGTCAAAGATTGAATTACTAGCCTTCAAGACACCTGCTATGGTTTTTATTATTGTGCCGTCAGTTAATTTGAAGCACAAGTTAACCTGGGGTAACTCAACGATTACGTTAGTTAAAGCAGTTTGACATCGAACTTTTCGTTTCAAACAGAGCCAGTTTTTAGCTAGTTTAGTGCTAACGAGGGAAACTAAACTTCCGGATGCTACCTCCTAAAATGCTAGACTGTAGTATTTCCCTAGCATTTTCCCTAGCATTTTATTAAGTTTGGGGCACCTGTTGCGCAGGTGTGATGCCAAACAGCAATCATAGTACGTTCTAACATTGTTAGGTTTTATATTGTTTGAACTATCAGCGTTAGCATCGGGGCTGTTTACACTGCCACTATTATTAGACCCAGCAGGGTAAGCTAATACATTTTGGTCTGGTTTATTCTGTTTAGAAACGGCATTACCAGCTTGACTACACGGCTGAGTTTTAACTGCACGGGTGGCAGTTTCTGTAGCAATTGTTTATTGTGGGTTGTGAACTGGTCACATAACTGGCCAACGTGCCTAACTTAATTTGGTCAGGGATCCACTTTCTAAGTTTGGTAGGGCAAGATTTATAAAATTGCTCTAAAATTGCTCTAAAATTGCATGAGATTAACAAGTTTGTTGTAATCTCCGTTAACAGCCAGAGCTAACCATCTAGTAAATAAAGTTTCTAATTCAAAAGCGTGAGCGTGATATTGTTGGTCGGGCTCATTTTCTAATGAAAGAAACTGGGATTATAAAGACTCTTTAGTCTGGACAAAACGGGCAAGCAATTTAACTTTGACTATTTCGTAATCTAGCATTTCCGTGTCGGAAAGCTGGTCACAAACTTTAATCAAAATTTCTCCCATGAGGGGTAGTAGTTTGGAACTGGATTTGGTTAAGTGGGAGGAGCGCCGTTAGCTCCATTTGGAGCAGGATTAAGATTTAAAGAACCGGCATTTAGCCTAGCTAGTTCAAGCTGCTTGTCGAGCTTAGCTAGTTCTATAGCAATCGCTCGTTATCGCTCACGCATTTGAGTTGCAAGTTGGTTTTCTTTTTCTTTAATTAAAGCATCACGATCTTTAATTTGGGCCTCTTGATCCTTAAGGGCTATTCATGAGCTCGACGTCTGTGGGCTTCAGCTATTTCTATGTCACGCTTTTTTTGTCATCTGCGACTTCCAGGGCTTTTAATCTAAGCTCTTCAGTTCTTAATGCTAGCTCATGCTCTTTAGCAGGTAATTATTTTTTCTGGAGAATAGTGGCTTCTCGTTTCTCAATAGCACTTGCTAGTTTGTTGTAAGGATTATTTAAGTCTAAACAGTTATCGTCAAAAGCATTTTTCAGTACTGTGACTGTTTCATGCCTATTTTCTTTTACAGTAAGGCCTACCTTTGTACAGGCCTTCTTAAAATCCTTGTACTGGATATCCTTAATTATCTCGTCAAGATCCATGTTTGTTGACCTTTTTAACTTTTACGTTAAACTTGTTTCAAAATAAAGCTTTTATAAATGAAACAAAATAAAATGCAGAGGCATAATATTTTACGTTACGTTTGATCAGAGCGAATTAATTTAAAGACTTCTCTCCAAAATCCAGTAAGGTTGCACATAACAATACACTTTTAAGTACCCCTAGCACTCGGGTATACGAATAGCTAAAATACATAAATGTTTCTAACTACAACACTCGACTTGGCGGCTTCTAGGCATATCCTATGCACACTTTTACCCTGTTTTGGACAATCACTGTACAGTCAGCCAAGTCCTTCCAGATTTCTCCGTAGCACACAGAAGCCTTGCATTGAATCTTGTATTAGAACGTCCTGGGACGGTCTATTCCACTGTGGCTTGGGTTGGCACTCAAGGTCCACTGATCGTCTGTTGTTGGAACACCTTATTCCTTGGCGGGGAGCTTTTCCTCACAGGAACTGGGACATCACACGGCTGGTGAATATCCACGTTGCTGAAGCGGTAATCTCTTCTTCCTGGCGCCGTTAGTCGTTGTGGATTCTGGGCAGTATTTGCACTGATATTTTGCAGCAGTACGGAGTTCTGCTTCGTGATCGTAATTTACGGGATCACAGACGTCTAGTGGGAAGTGGCTTGCATCCTACTAGGAATTTAGCTTAGCAGTATGGCAGGGGGGAAATGCTTGATGGGAACAGCACCTTTTCATCCCACTACTGACACCATGTTTGACGATTGCTTGCACTAATCCACAATTATAGAATGTCTCTGAAGAGGACTATTTCACTGGAACTGAGGATGTAGTGTCCATGGTCCAATGTTGGGAGTAAGGAGGTCCAGGTTTCGAACGGCGGTCGCTACTTACTTGCTGCGGCAAAATGCTGGCATCTAAACAGCAGGGGCTGATTTCGTCTCACGGTGAAGCTGCGGCTTTCACTTCTCGGCTCCAGGGTGGGTTGCAAATGCTGGGGCGGGGGGAAAGTACTGTATTTGATAGCAGTACAGACATCGGATGGGGTGACTATATTGACGGAGTCATGGGCATCATTTTCGGGCAACTATTTGGGCTGAGTTGCAGACATCAAGTTAAAGGGTTCTTTAACTGAAATGGGCATGGTAGCATGGCAGGGGGGAAACCCTTGTTGAGAACAGCACCTGTTGATCTTACCACCACCAACATGTAACAGCGGACCCTACGACTGCTGACTTTCATGTAACGCCCCCGACATCATTGGTTGACATGGAGCTTCAGTATAAGATTTTTCGGTGGTTATAACGACTTTACGATATAAGCGCAGTTTGGGCTACTGTTCCAGCATGGGGAATGAAGCGACGGTGTCCTAAAAATAGGGGCCTAACCTTAATGCTACTGCTATTTCTCTGCCACCAACGGTAGAAATTATTTAATTGTTTAACGGAGGATAAAAGCTAAAGATGGGCTACATATTTATTTTACACTCAAACAATTAACCACCTAGTAAACGGACTAGGTTTAAAACTCCTGGTTTTATTTTTACATCAGTAATATGAAAAGAACACTTTACATTTACTAGAACAGCTTTTGAACAAAGTATTAAAAAGCAGCAAGTTTGAATTTACAATTTAGTAATTCACATACTTCAGACAAAAACAGCGTTTTGCGTTATTGAATAAGAATCAAATTTTCAAGTAGAAAAAGTAAGTTCAAGTAGGAGACACCCGAAAAATTAAACAGCGTCCGCTAGTTACAATAATCCAACAGTTTGTTTCAACACGCATGAAGATCAACCGTCCACAGTTTTGTTTCCAAGTTTCCAAAAACAAAAGATCAACCTCCCGGAAGTTAAAACTCTCTTCTAAGTTATAAAAGCCTCGGCTTGATTAAAAAGTAGTAATTGAAGTAGTGTTTCCTTTGACTCTTCCACAAAGATCAAACCGTCAGTTTAGAGTAAAATTAATTTAAAGTAAACAAGAAAACGTTTGGTTTTCAGTAAGAGAACCACTCTGACGTTAGGGAAGGCAGTGGGCCAGAAATGCCGATGGCTTGCTAACCATATTTTTCTCTAGGCTAGAAGTTAAATTTAATTTGAACTGTAAATTTAGAATGGGGGTCCTAAAATTTAAATTTTCAAAAGCTAAACTATAAACATACGAACCACTACCATTTTGTCCGGCATGGAATCCTCGGACGTGACGTCTCCACTCCCGACTGGCGTGACCATTCTAGCTTTGAGATCTGTTAACTGTGCTGACTGAGCCGTAGAGGGAGGGCAATTGGAGCTTTTTATGCTGGAGCATCGGATTTTGGCGACCAAAGGGCGGACTCAGTGGGTGCTAGGCACCGCTGATTGGCAGAGGGTCAGGAGAACAATGGGAAGGGGGAGAAGTAGTTTTGGCAAAGGGTTTCGGTGCAGAGCCGTTTGAATGCGTAGTGACATGTAAAGATAGGCCAAATTGAGTTTTAACTCAAGAACTTAGGGAAAGGCCTTTGCATTAAAATATTGACTATGGATTGAATATTTACAGGAGTACTTTGTGAAATGGTTCATGTTAAAGCTTAGTAGTTTGACTTAGGTAATGAATAAATCATTACTATTAAACTGCTTTAACTGTAAACTGCAGTGTTATACACCACAACTAAGTTGGGGGGGGAGGGGGAAACGGAGTTCGTTGCACAGATTGACTTTGGGTTTGCTTTGGTGAACAGATCTTTCAAGATATAAGTTTAATTGAAGGAAAAGCTAGTGGTAATATTCGGATGGTCACTGTCGGAGTTTGACGGGGATTTAAAGCAAAAATTAAAAAAAAAAGTCGTGTCCGTGAAAATGCCGATGTCGAATTGTTTTGGACTAATGGTAGCGTTTCTGGGGGCTAACGAATATATATAAAGATTAAATATACTAGCTTAGATGAATGCTATAACGCATTAATTAAGTTGATTTTTTTATCCTAGTGGAAATTTTTTTTAGTAGTTGCGATCGTTCAAACACATTAAAAAATATCACACTTAAACTGTCTGTATCCACATGTATTTGAGTTTAAGTACTAATTAAGGAAGTCCCTCCTAATTCACAACTAGCTAGTATTGTGGGTGTTTTTCCCGAAAAGAATAATGAAACCAAATTACATATGTACAACGAGTTTCAATAATGGCGACCGGAAATGGTGAGCGCTGTAGTTGGTTTGGAGTGATTTTCAAATTGGTGTAGTGAATATTCTAGATGGAATTTAGAGTTCTGTCTTCCCCAGTCTGTAACTGGAGTGTGTGGCTATTAAATGCTAGAAAGTTTGGGCGATTCGGTCCATTATGACAAAACGGCAGAGGGGAGAAGAAAATTGCTCGTCGGGAAAACGAAAGTTTTCGGCGGCCCGTTATTACAATAGAAGTAATCGCCTGTGACAATAAAAGTAGACAATTTCATCTAAAGTAGACAATTTCATCTAAGGTAGAAAATTTCACCATCGTGACCTGGTTTTACATAATGGTAAAAAACCTTATCGTAAAATTCAGTATCATCACACCGAAGAAATATAGTAATTAAAAAAAAAATACAGCTGCTTTCGTGTATTTACCTGACTTGAAGGCATTGCTGGCGGACATCCAAGGTCACATCCAGCATCGATGACTATTGATTCTTAACGATTTGTGCAGGGTGATCGACTTGAGTAACCAACCACAATGGACAAATGCAACCTGATGTAATGACCCTTGGTTTTTTCGTGTGATGTGCGTGATATATATGTATGTACATTACACGACTGTCTAAGGCATCTTCTGAAGCGAAGTGAGACGACATCAACTAAGTGAACGATGTGGCCGGTGGTTATAAAAATTACCATGGAATACTAACTATAAAATAACTTTCTTAAGTAAGATATTTTTCTAAAGGTTGTATAGTCTACATACAATTCAAAACTATAAAAAATACATTTCTTAGTTCATGGTGTAAAAATATGTTCAGAAGCAAGACTCGCTGGAGATCAACTATAATGTTAGGTGTCAAGTACTGGGAATATTCTTCAACACTTTGCTAACTTATCATTCATACAAGACTGTATCTTTGTTATAGAACAAATTTATACTGATTTGGTATTTGGTATATATGAGTTTTCACGTAAAATTAGCAGTGTCTTGAAAAGTTCCCCTAGATTTACCAAACATTATGGAGATTCCTACAGTTAGGTAAAGAAGTAGAAAGTCAGCATTAAAGACTCGCCGTGTAGAGGATACAAGATAGAATTATCTAAGAAAAAAAAGACAAAGTCCCGGCTGAATGCAGGATTTCCACTTACTAAATAAGTCGACTGCTTTGTAGTGCTAAATACGATATTGGGTCACAAACGTACATACCCGGAAGTGACGTCATACCATCAGGTACATCCAAGATGGAGGACTGGACGTGACATCATACCGAAGTGGTGGACTGGAAGTGACGTCATCAAGATGGTGGACCGAAAGTGACGTTGTACCGAAAGGGACGTCATCCGACATTTCAAAAGTTTCTTCCCGTGTTCCGTATCCCACTTGCCGCCTTCTGCGTGCTGAATTCCATCCATCTGGATAGGGATGTAAAAGCCCCTTTTTGCAGGAAAAAAATGTGCACTTTCTGCCTTCTGAATTTCATCAATCTGGGCGTGTGTAAATTTGTGCTTCCCACTTCCCGTGCACTGGATGTGCGCTTCCTGCTTCACGCGTGCTGGATTTCATTCATCTGGACTGGGGTGTAAAAGCGCCTTTCCTTTTCCCGTGCACTCAAACCACTTCGCACTTCTCGCGGGTGAAAGATCAAGGTTATGTGACCCTGATGACATCACCTCCAATGACGAATCACCCGACGACGAACCATCCATCGTTGAGCTTTACGACTTTCAACTTGCCTCCCGCCCCTTGTCAACTTTAAAGGGTCGAGCAAATGCTATAAGAGCTTTCACATTATGAAAATGACGAATTTGCAAAACTAAAGGGGTCTCAGGAGTGCAAATGCTATGTAGGCTTTTACATTTTGAAAATGACGAATTGTCAACATTAAAGGGGTCGGGCACTCTTGAAAATGCTTTAAGCTTTCACATTATGAAAATGACGAATTGTCAGCATTAAAGGCGCTCAGGAGTACAAATTCTAAATGAGCTTTTACATTTTGCGAATGAGGAAATGTCAACATTAAAGGGTTGGGCATTCTTGAAAATACTTGCTTTTACATTGTTAAAATGACGAATTAACAACAGTGTGCGCTCAGGAGTGCAAATACTGTATGAGCTATCACATTAGGAAAATAACGAATTGCTAATATTAAATAAGTCTCCTAAGTGCAATTTAATTGCAATTTATTGGTGGTTGGAACGGAACTGAGTGCAAATGATG
>JAHWFP010092865.1:0-17787 GCA_023313725.1 Lithobius niger | reverse complement strand
ATACACTTTTAACTAATATCCATTGAGAAAGCAACGGCACTAAACTTGAGAGTTCCCTAAAAAAAATCAGGTTAAAGATTTTAAATTACTTCGCCACAAATTACTTCATGTAATGACTCTATATCAGTGAAGATTGTACGAGCGTTGTCTTCGCACTGGAACACATATTATCCGTCATGACACATTTGAAACCAAGCCACCTATTTTCCACATATTTTTATAAGCAAATCTGCACACAAATTGCAGGGCCTGTAAAATGTATTTCTTCCTCGCATTCTCCACAGGCTCTGTACCTCGCATTCGGTCAACAGCTACTGTTGTGTGTATCTTTAAGAAAAGGTAACCCATCGCAGCCCAAGAACTACCAGCCCATACCACTGACCTTTGTGCAGTGAAAAATAATGGTGTCCCTTATTCGAAATGTAATGATGCTGCATGTTTGCCGGTTCAACATTACGAACAGTGACCAATTCGGTTTCTTACCAGGCCGTTCTGCGGTTCAACTGATTGCATTGGATAAATGGACCAAGGCATTAGCCCACGGCATCTGGACAGATATTATCCTGTTTGTGTTAAAAAAAAGCTTTTGAATCGGAGGTGCATTCGAAATTGCTTTCAAAATTGAAATTTTATGGATTCGACGGCAAATTACTTGAATGGATTGGAGCTTTTATTACCGGCCGAACTCCGATCGCGAGTTTTCTGATATAACTAAAGTAATCAGTGGTATACCACAGGGATAGGTGCTCGGTCCGCTCTTATTCGTCCCTCGCTTAACGATCTGACTTGTAATAACATATTCGTGAGTCAAGAAAAATTCGCTGATGACTTAAAGTTGCACTCCCCATTTCGGAGGCAGACAGGTTATCAGCTACAACGTGAAATAGATTTCGTGGATTCGTGGTCGGAAGGATGGCAACTATACGCCCTCTCAGGCCAAGTGCCAAAGCTTCTGTGTGGGAAAAAGTAACAAACCATCTGAACTATTCTGTCAGCAGTTCGAACTTGAAAGTTGCCACAGTAAACTTTAAGGACTTCTAATCTGATCACAGTTCTATAACCATTGATGGCTAATCGCAGTTCTGCTTTAGTTCAACGCCGCTTCACGTTTGCAAAATTAAATACCAAGCAATGGGCCTATAACACAGTGGTTTGCCATCCGTGGATACAGTCTATATCATACTCGGCGATCTAGCATAGAGGGTGGTGCAAAAGCCTAGAGAAGCCTACTGCCGTTCGAAATCTACTAAGAGGAGAACCACAAAAATGCACGTACATATCCTATGGGTCGGGGGACATGCTAGTTCAAATGACCTTGGAATGGTTGCTCAAGGTCATCACGATGCTACATTTGGAACTACATGTCGTAGAATAGTGGTATAAATTGGTAAGTTGTAGAGAGCTGTAAGCCAATGCCAAAGCAAAAACAACAAAAAAAAACAGAATGAAAATCTGACCATTAAGGTAAGAGTTATCTATCTTTCAGACAAGTTAGTCGTAATAGCTTCACTGCATGTCTTCAGGATGTCCAGCAGAGAAGGCAGCGTACCAAACGAAAGAATCGCAGCAGTACGGGCTACAGAAACAGGTTTTTTTTCTTACCAGTCCAGAAACGAGTGGTGCGTTTTCCAAAGAATTGGAGAATGGTTTCCTGAAGGATGCATAGTTACACATGAGGGGGGGGGGGGGAGGTTTGAGTAATGGAATCAAAAAATGCTCACTACCTGTTAAAGCAACAAACCGCCTGCGTTACAACCTTCCGCCTGCCTCACAACGCCCACGCGACGATCACATCCGCATATTTACCACAGCTAAGGTCACCTGAGACGGTAGCTTCGGTTCTCGCAGCGAAAAACGTAGCTACTGTCTCAATTGGCATTGCGCCTAATAGTCCAGCCAGCGTGAACCCATTGATTGTGTCGTCAAAAACCGGAATGATTCTCGTATTTTAAAATCACAATTTATAATTTTCTAGAATAGTGTCTTATAATTTTGCTTCTGCGATCTATTGGTATAATTAACATTAATTTTTACTGCATTATCCTTCTAGATTTTTGATCTCATAGTAATTACTAGCAAACGATTAAAATTAATACTGCGCACACACAGATAAAACTTCCAAGGTCATTGTAGGCGCGCGATGCATCATTTATGTTCGGGACGAACGTAAATAAAGTTAGTAATATTCAACAGAAAATCTCGTAGACGCCACATTTTAAAACGGATTTTTAGCAAGGGAAAGACTAACTGTAAGTAAATAGGCCTTTGGGGCCGTACTTGATGTGGAGGATCGAGAAAAATGGCGCTGGGAGGTATATCCCTTTAAAGAGATTTGTCACTAATAACCAACCTGGTTATTAATTTTTGTGTGTTTGTTATTGTAGTTTTTTCCACATTATGTTTGCAGGAAACTGAATATATCACACCACGTTTCTTTGCACTACGAATGCATAAACATGTTGATATCACTTTGTAGACTGTACTGTCTGAATCTACGAGTGGGATACGTATAGGTGTTGTTTGCATTCGTAGTGGTAGGAAACATGACGTCATGCAGTCAGTTTCCTGCAAACATAACGTGGCACAAACTATAGGAAAGTTTACGTCCTAAATAAGCAGTGCTGCAGCAAACAGGATTAGAGAAACTGGATTGTTTACAAATTTTTGAAACGTAGTAGCCTAAGTTTAATTTTTTTAGCATTCGCATATCAATGACCACGCTAGTGGTCCGCCCGCCAAGTTCAATAATTGTCACACTTCATTGTAACTTCATTGTAAGAAAGTCATTGTTTAACTTCTGCATTGTTGTTGCATGGCCACTAGGTTTGGTACTTTATCTGAAACCAGAGTTGAGTATTTTACGATGATGAGGATAAATACCTATAAATAATTAGACATAAATCGCTGGAAATAATATTAAGGAAAATTGGAAATAAGCCAACAGCGAAAATCATACACTAACAATAACGTAGTTCAGTAAGCCACCTTTATGCACTTACGCTTCGTCGGAGTTGCATGACCCGGATTCGAACAGGCCACCCAGTTCGCCCCCAGATCACTTGCATAGTAGCAATGGTCAAGTTTTAGATTTAACCTTTGATCTAATACTCGGTGGAATTAGCTTGGCAACTAATGTAGGAACTTGGTGGCAGCATTTTTGTCTCTGATATCACTACTTTGATTGGCTGAAACTTGGCGGGTTTCTTCACCCTTGTGGGTTTTGTTTCAGATAATTGTAACTAAAAAAAACTCAACTGAGTTACAATGATTTATAACATAAAAATAGGGCTGAACAAATTAAACAAGCCGAAAAGCTAAGCCAAAGCATGAGTGTAAACTAAAATTGAACTTATCTGAAACACAAGAGCAAAACACAATGAGATGAGTAGTAAGAGTAAAGAGTAAGAGTATCTGAAATGAGGGGAGTAATTGGTAATGAGAGGAGTAATGAGGAGTAATGGCAGGAGTAATGAGGAGTAATGAGAGGAGTAATGAGGAGTAATGAGAGGAGTAATGAAATGAGGTGTCTTGATTTTCATGTTCGTATAAAGCAGGTGAAAATATTCAATATTTGTGGATGATAGTAGACTGCATCGACATTACAACGAATTAAATGTTAATATTCAGGGAGAGATAAAAGCTTTCCTTAACATTAATATTTTACCAAATTATTTTAAATTCCTAATATTATTATTTAATAACATACGTCGCGTGAATAATTTTATTAATGCACGATGGTGACGTCATGCTAATACATCCCCATGCTAAAAGTGTAGTCGTTATATACGGTTAATGTGAAAACCCACACACGTCACAGTGGGTTAAAATTGATAACCCACACTTTTTTGATAATCTAACACTTTTTACGAGGGTCTACACAACCACCGCTCCACCATGTGACATATGACCCGACTTTTTAAAATTATCGTACACAACACAAATGCAACCAGCACAAACAGGCACATTTACAACCTGCGACAAGTTTCTTTCTAGCCTAAAACAAAAACAAACAAAAAAAAAACTCGCGTACTATGCTAGACCCCCACCCACGGAGGAATGGCCCAACCCTCTTTCGTTCCGACGGTACGAAAACTAGGCTACTGACACTTTGAAATACACCTAAAAACCTACGAGACTCAAGCGAATAGCGCATTTTATATACTCATCTTATTTAAACTATTAAAGTAGAAAAAAAAATACAGTTTTACCTTAAACACAAACATCGGTATTACGCAGCGTCTCTCCCCTTCGGTCGGCCTTCATACACAGGAAGCTTCCAACCCCGTTTCTCAACCGGAACTTCCGTTCAGGAATTTACATAAGTCGCATGTAAAAAAATCTTAAATTCGTGAAATAAGTCTTTAAAAAACTCTAATAACACGATAAATTAGCTCGACGTCACACCTTAGCATTAAAATACATATCCGTGAGTCCTTGTCGATTTAACGGCTATAATTACTCTTGAGCTCGAAACGGCTAGTCCACTATCTCGGGGGTGAAGGGAAAAACTCGTGGGCATCGCCCACTCGTGTTTCCCTCCACCCCCTCGATATTGTACTAGCCGTTTCTTGCTCGCGAGAAATTATAGCCGTTAAATCGACAAGGACTCACGGATATCTCTTACTTAACGGTATTAAAATTATGTATCAAAAATCCGATCCAGGAAACTACAAAAGGTGCTAAAGTTGACATTTTGTTATCTAGACGACAAGCTCAATTGGAAAGAACAATTGGAGAGAGCACAACAAAAAAAGGAAACGAAATGTCAATTCACAAAGTTTTGTTCGGTTATTTTAATTTTCTTTGAACTTGACAAAATAGCTTTGCGTTTTGATATCACCACTTGCAACAAACAGCCAAAGCGTTTGGTAACTTGGCGGAATTCACCCACTAGTGTTTTTTGGTTTGATTATGTAAAAAAAAATGGAAATAATGCATTTCAGCTCAACCTTTAGTACCACTGATATTGAACAATTAATTGCTCTGTTTCGGGCAGAAAGTTCTTACGCAAAGAAACGAATTTATACAAAAATATAAATATTTTTATTTGCGAAATAAGCATGGTTAAAAGTAATTAATATTCGCCACCTGTTTTCCAGCTTCTCGTCAACGTATAATATTAAACATAAAACTGAATTTTATCTGAGCAAGACGTAATTTTAAACATGGTTCATTAATGATCGTTTAGGTTCTTGTTAACCTATTAACATTAAACCGAACCATTGCGCAAAATATACATAAATAATTAAATATACCTCAAGGCCAAAGAGCAAGCCTAACAGCATGTCATTAATTGGCCTCAGCGCACACAGCGCACTCAGCGAAAATTAACGCGGGCTAAAAGTTCAGCCCGTGGTTGGGCTGCCTCGCTACACACCGGAGCATAGTAGGGAAGTGTTCCGCGTGGGCGCATGTATGATGGTCCGCTTTAATGATGTTGACGTTCTGCGAAATTTATTGATGTTCCGCGCACGTACGCCAACGTTAAACGTGTACGGAAACTTATAAATTTGATAAAGAAGAATTCTCGTAGTTGATACTACAGTTATCATGGTTGGCTTTGTTTGTGTTCAGTTTTCAAAGTCGACGCGCACAGGGACTGAATTTAAGATTTAGCTTTAAGAGTTTAGTGAACGTAAAGACACGACTTCAAAGTATTTAATGCACCATGGAGACGTCACGCCTGGGGCGTAACTTCAAAATAGGGGCCCGGAGGCGGGAGCGCTATACAGCAGCGTCACGTGACGTCATATTGGCTACGAGACACCATTTGGAGGTAATAGCTACAAGGTGCACTAGATTAAAATGTAACGAAAAACAACGGCACTTCTAGTCAAGACAGTGCTTTGAGAGCGGATTTCTTAGGCTTAAAAGAACGTTGTTTTCTCCAACAGCAAAAATGGCGCGTTATAGGCTTAAGAAATCCAGTCTAATAGCATTGGCTTCAATAAGACGATCTTCTTTTCTCCCTCCGGTGCTCCTTGCAGCTAACCCAGTTACTGGCTCCACCATAAAGTTATACACAATAATACTACGTCGTGTCACTGCCCTATAGGGGAGTGCAATTTTAGGGGAAAGGAAAAGCTGAGTAGCGCGAAAGATAAATAAAGCAATTTTACAAACTAATAAGATTTTCAAAATCGTCAAGATTCTTTACTCTGAAACGTAGCAGACATCATTTACTTACGGAGGAAAATACGTAGGAATACAGGAAGACAAAAACGTTTACTACTCTTGGCGAATCTTCGATAGTCAATTCTGCTGTGGATGGAAAAACCTAGCCGAATATCTTCAGCCTGGCAATAAACACTCCAAACATTAACACTTATCTATACAGTCCATTCAATTCGAAATTGGCGCTAACTTGGTCTCGATATTTACAAGGTATATACAAGGTAGGTGCGCGACGCTCATTCACTGCCTCCGTTATTTTGAAGGCTGTTATTCCACTTTTTTCTTAGATGCTCTCTGAACCAGCATCCCCACCTATACCTTGTATATACCTCGTAAATATCGTAGGCCAAGTTCGCGCCAATTTCGAACCGAATGGACTGTAAATAAGTGGTAGTGTTTGGAGTGTTTATTGCGAGCCTGAAGATGATAGGCTAGGTTCTTCCATCCACAGCAGAATTGACTATCGAAGATTCGCCAATAGTAGTAAACGTTCTTATCTTTCTGGAATCCTGCATATTTTCCTCCGTTAAGTAAATAATAAGATTTTGTCAAGTTTCTAAGGGCATAACACACTTACTCGTGTTAAGTCTTTCTTGTGTTAAGCCTTACTTGTGTTAAGTCTTTCTTGTGTTAAGCCTTACTTGTGTTAAGTCTTATTTGTGTTGAATCCCGCTTATTTGCAGGATGGAAGAAAGGAGCGGCATACTAAACCAATACCGAGTGAAACCGATCTCAGCCGATCTTACCAGGAGATAATGAATGCGTACATGTCCGTAGGACGTGGGAGTGTCCATATTGTAACTATCGATTCACATTCCATCCCTTGTCACAGGGTCGTCTGGGAAAGAAGCTGTAGGTTTCGCTTCCCTGATCCAGGCTGTTGATTCAATGCCACCAGAACTCATTTTACCAAAGCAACGCTGAAAGGCGTCAACTTTTCAGCAGGCGTTTGAACTGGCGTTGAATCAAATGGCAAAACACGCGATTTTACCCCAGTAGGACTTGGCCTGAAGAAGCCAATTGCTTCACCGCTGCATGCTCGTGGAACGCTGTATTTTATCGACTTATCTACCGGGTTAAGACCTATTTAGGGCAATGTTAAAGTTCAAGTTTCATTTAACGTCCAAAGTATTATTCGGTGCGATTAAGTTGGCGAATGTTTTGGTGTGTTGATATCACTCCTTTGAAGGGCCTAACCTTTCGGAACTTGGCGGCCCATTTTACCAGTTTTGGTTTTTGAAATGATTAGTAAATTTTCTTATCAGTACTACAGTATCTCGCAAATGCACTCATTTATTTAATGTTCAGTTTACTCGTGTTTGCTGGTTGGCATTGTTTTAATGTTTTGTATTGTTATGAAACATTCCTCACGGAGCTGCTTGTACAAACGAAACTACCTATTAGTAACCAAAAACGAACTCGTTTGATGCTTAAGGTAAGGAACACGTTAGTACACGTTAAAACATAGAACACGTTAAAATTTGCATGGTATGCCAAAGTAGCATGAATTAGTAAACAAAAACGAACTCGTTTGATGCTTAAGGTAAGGTTTAACTGATTCGAAGTCAAAACAGCAAAGGAACACAAATAAAATTTCCTGTAAGGTTTCAGATACTGCAGTATTGCTGTACTGTTTAGTCCACGTGAAACCTTACTGCTGTATTGAAATGATTTTACCATTTTTACTTTTTCACACGATAGATCAGCTGATGATTGATGCACTCTTCTTGGTAAAACGACATCGCTGGAAAAAAAAACTAATCGACTTAGTGTGTTTAGCCAGGCAATTCAGGGTTCGTGCAAATTCCTTGAAAACCTGGAAATGTCATAGAAAGTAATAAATGTCTTGAAATGACCGATGTATCATCAGTAGGGCGTTGAAAGGAAAGCAGACGACGTGACTAAAGAACACTAAAAAAATTTAACCAAGAAAGTAGTAGAGTAGTAGTAGTAGCCGTTCATTATTCTTTGTTTGGGCATGAAACATTTTTAAATTTGGGCTCTGGCTTTAATTGTATTTACGTATACAGCAGTAAGGTTTCACGTGGATTAAACAGTACAGCAACACTGCAGTATCTGAAACCTTACAGGAAAGTTCACTTGTGTTTCTTTACTGTTTTGACTTCGAATCAGTTAAACCTTACCTCAAGCATCAAACTAGTTCGTTTTTGTTTACTAGTTCGTGCTACTTTGGCGTACCCTGCAAATTTTAACGTGTTCTATATTTATGAATTACGGTTTGCACAAAAGGGTCAAAGGATTTTAGCGAGCGTTAACCGCACCCGGTCATCTGCCCGACGAAGCCCTAAGGCCCTACGTCTGCAACACCCGGAATGGATTCTCAGGAGGTCGGTTTGCACAAATCAATACGGAAACAATCCCTTAAATCTTCAGTCTACGGCTTACAGCTGGTGCATGCCGATTGGCATTGTTGCATAATAACAATGTTTAGAACAATGTACAACAATCAATCTGGTCGTTCAGAGCTCACTAACCCCTGAACCACTTGACCAATTAGAAAAAGCATTATAGAAAGGCCACATCTACAGAGTAATACATGTAAAACGAGCTAAGAACCAACTTTATAGGACAAATAGTTTGATCTGTAGAGAGCGTAGCAGAAAAATGTCTAGCCAAGAACAACAACAAGAATCCAAAAATGAAAATCACGATTCCAGCTCAAGTCCAGATCTTCGATGTGTCAAATCGAAAATTAATAAAAGTTTGCACACGTGTTCACCAAGGCCAATAGGGCTTGTGTACTAAATTTGTGCGGAAAATATTGAAAGACAGCAGAGAAATTAAGCATCGAAATTTCGATTTTAATATGGGAGGATGGGGTCAAATCTTACACAAACCAAACCCTTATTTCTTCAGAACGTCTTGGAGCTAGCGTTTGCTAATTGGCATTGTTGCATAATAACAATGTTTAAAACAATGTAAAACAATCAATTTGGTCGCTTAGAAAGTCTCTACCCTGAACAACTTGACCAATTAGAACAGACATTAGAAAATGGCACATCTCCACAGCAATGCCTGTAAAATGAGCTAAGAACCAGTTTTATTCACCGCATGGAAGAATTAATTTTCGTGATACAAAAAATGGCGTTACTAGTAGCCAGTAAGTATTTAGGCAAATATCAACGTTATTCACGTCGTTTTATTTAACAAGAAAACGGTAAGCTGTGTCATTAATAGTAACTTTTATGGCGACCAAAGTCTCCCGATCAAACAAATTTCAGCATTTTCTATCGCATTTTTCCTCAGATGGCTGAAAACAGCCAAACTACTTAGCTGTAAATGCACAACGTGTCTAGTGGTAGCCATACTTATATGTATATTCTACCTGGGCGTTACCGCTAATCTTAGCAGGCGACACACTAGCGTGCTTCTTGAAAAGAAAGTTTAATTTTTAGTAGAAACAAGATAAATAAAAAAAAAAACTTTCGTTGCAACCGAGGAGTATAGCATACGACAGCCGTTTTTTTTTTTTAATTATCTTTATTTAAAAAAAAAACTTCAACTAGAGTTCTGGATGTTGTTAAAGTGCTGAATTAAATCAAATATCTAATCAATTAATTTAATTTAATTTAATGATTACTAACATTTATTTCTAACACTCACCTATGTAAATTTGGAACCCTGAATAGTTAAGGAATTCCGACGAAGCATACACCATGCTGGTGGTAGCCCCAAGCAAACTTTAAAAAACACGGAAAATGAAATTTTGGTTGTTTCCTTCTAGTGACTGACCTTCTTCGACGTTAACTCAACGAAATCATAACATTTGTTCGTTGCATTTAACCACTATAGAAAGAAACGTAACCTTAAAAAACAAAAGGATTCCAGTAATGACACAAATTACTTTCATTTGAAAAAAAATTCAGCATGGCGACGAAGGTGGCGTCTACGATAGCAATGGAATCTCGAATATGAAACTCGAAATTGTCGTATCAAGGCAAAGCGGGGTGTATAAAACGAAAGTTTAGAGCGGACGACGTATTTAGACCATAGCACGAAACAATAATATGCCTACCCAACCCAGTGGGTATTGCACCCAGATTTTTAAGGAGCGTTAGCAAATGTGGTATCGTCATTAAAATAAAAACTAAATATAAGTTTGAAATGAAGATCTGTTCGCTCCACCTACAATAGGCCCAAAACCTGTTTCCTAGTATAGTGCATGCATTTCAGTGTTTGGTTTTAAATTGTCGTTCCTTTAAATTGGTAAATTGTACCTTAATTAATTCTATTTCACTGCCTATTTGAATATTTTCTCGTAACCAACTTTATAACGAATGGAATACTCTTACAGGATTTTTAAAGAATTCTTTTGAAAGGGAGTAAAGTGTTTTTTTCCCCCACACGGCGCTCCATGTTACATCGAAGCAGCAAGGGCGTTTTTTTTTCGGCTTGTCTTGCGTCATGGACAAAGAATAAACTATGACTTTGCTTAATTAATCCTACTTCACTGCCTCCTTGAATATTTTCTAAGTAAACAACTTTAAAACAAATTGAATATTCTTATGAGATTTTTAAAGAATTCTTTTGAAAGGAAGTAGAGTGATGTTGTTTTCCCCCACAACGCGCTCCACGGGTACATCAAAGCAGCAAGAACGTTTTTTTTATTTTTCCGCTTGTCTTGCGTTATGGACAAAGAATGAACTATGACTTCGCTATCACGGCTTCCAGACAAAGAGGGAGCACTTTGCTTTAACCCTCGGAAAAAAAAAGACCCCAAAAATCAATACAGCACCAAACACTTTCAGAGCCGCTCTACAAAATGATGCTTTTTCCTGATTCACGTCGCCTTAAACGACTACAGAAAATTTCCACCGACCATTTAAGAGACTATGTTTCAGTGTACTGTAGCACGTTGTTGAGGTGTAACGAGTGCAGGCGGTCACCCTCCGCCACCCCGAAAAAAAATCACCACTTTTATCACTAAATATGATTTGCAGTTTATTAATTCATTTTATTTAAAAATGGTAGGTGAACTCCAAACTGGGCTCAAGTTACTTTTTTTTTTAAATTGATAAGCTTAGTAAATGGTACTTAAGCACTCGTAATAAGTCAAGCCTCAACGCTGAAACAAATTAAACAATTGAATGCACCTCACATCCACACTGCAAGTTAGAATTTGTTGTAGCACGTCTCAAAGAACACATTACTTGCAAGGAAAAGGTCGAGATTATGAATGCGAACTGAAGCAAAACCTTTTACTTCCGAGCGCTACCTTTTACTTCTGCCTTTTACGTCGAAGTAAATGCTTCATTTTTATAAATACGGGCTATTGGGTGGAGAGGGAGGAATATTTACTAGCGGCATGTTTTGGAAAGCAAAAAACTTGCAAGTATATGACTGCAGATATTTCGGATACTTATTTTAGAAACCAGACGTTGCAAAATGCAATGGATATAATTGGTTTAGTAGATCTTTTTGGGTCAGTGGCTCACTGATCTTAAAAAAAAGTGATCAACGACCCATTAACCCAATTACGCACTCGTCCAGTAACCCAAACTATATCAGAAGCACACACTATACGTCTTTCAGTGAATTGTGGAAACTACACAGACAGGCAAGTTCACCGTTTTTTCTAGAAATTGGATCATGCATATAAATCGTGGAGTGCTGCAGAGCTCATTTCTAGGGGCCATTCTCTTGTATGCAATTATGAGATTCCCTCTTTATCATTTATTTTTTTGTGAAAAAAATCTACGAAATATTTTTCTGGCTTCTCTCACGTCGGATTTCGGGTAACTTATTCGGCGTACTATTGAGAAAAGAACACTCGGCAATTAGGCCTTTTTTAATCCTTCTACAGAGCTGCCCCTGGTCTCTGGGCCCCCTGTGCAGCCTGCACCATAGATGAGGAACGCCAATGATATTTTATTTTAGAAATATAAACTTGTGAGTGGCAGTGGTAGAAGTTATGCATTGGTAGCTAGCACAGCTACAACGAATCTGTTTCTCGGACCAATGTGTATCGTAGTATGGCTTGAAAAAGTTAGGCTAAGAACGGAAATAATTCGGCAATATTAAGGCTCTGTTCCAGCAATTATTGAAGGATAAGATTGCTCAACTTGGTAGATTTTTGTACTAAAAAGGTCGTACATGCGTAATGACGAATTTTAAAAGGGTGAACATTTTTAAAATAGTTAATTAAGTGTTTAAATATGGGGAGGTCATGATGCTGTATCAAGTCAGGGTAATGGTCAAATTTTCATACGTGATATCCATAGTGCTAGGGTAGTTATTGATAATTATTTGGAGCATGAACTTTTAGTTCCAATAAACACGTGAGTGTTGTGTCGGCTAATTATAAAGATCCCGAACCATGGAGTAGCGAGGGAGCTTATTGCCAACACACGCTGGAGCGAGTTTAAGGGAGCAAAAACTATAGAGTGCTCCAGAAAGATTGATAACTATTCGCCGAAGTAGGGGTATTAATCAGCGTATCTATAGCTAGAATTGGGTCTATCAGTTTATTAATATATCAATTACAAACATTTATGGGCGTAGGCAAGAATTTCTACATTTTTTTTGTTTATGTTGTTATGCTTTTATTAATTTATTACCGAGTCTTTTAATTGTGTCTTATGTAATGTATTAGCCTCTCACTTTTCTTTTGTTTCAGTTTCGTTTCGTAATACGCTTCAGATTGGAGACGTTCTCAGATTGTATCTCCGTTGGAACTATCGCAGAATGTCACTGAGATTTTTTAATTCACGCATTAGCCTACTAATTACCTAAATGTTTACGTAACATTTATGCTGCCTGCGCTCCTACATCGCTACATTGTTAAAAACGGCTGAGAGGTAAAAACCGGGTAATAAAATTAGTATACGTTTTTAAATTCATATTTGTAATTTATTCGTATTTATTTGTAAACATCTAATCGCGAATGTTTTTGCCGGTGCGCTGTTGATGTTCCTTGCGCTCCTCGCTATCTTCGTTGCTATGGAAACGAACTCGATTCTGACGAAAACAGGGTTAAAATAATTTCACGTCACCATTTATTGACTGAACATGCCCTCCGGATATGTAAGCATACTGTATAGCTCACATGGAGCATATATTTATTACGGTGTAATACGTTACGTAACGCAGGAACAAACGAATCTGTCCTAATGACCAGTTCGGTCGCCATATTGCGGAGCTTCGGAATTTTAAAATGTTTGTTGTTTGTAGTGTGTATCCCACAGGACACGACGCCAAATGAAGGATTACGAGCCCTCCTTGTACTTGTGGTAAAAGTTTATATTATGACATTTAATTTTTTTTAGTATGCTTTGTATTCAGGGCCAGAGATCGTGAAAACATATTCATCGCCCAAATTCTCCCAAAACTATTCGTAGCTAATTTTAAAGCCTGTTTTGTCGCAGTCATACATTTTTTGGAAGTTTACCTTCCCGTATCTCAATATGCCCATTCTCGGTGTATGAAATCAAGTTAAACTAAATGCTCTCGTGTATTTTTCCTTGGAAAATACAGACACGTTTGCGTTGTCTTGACATCCGTTAACTTAACAACTTTTATTTCAGTCTTTTATTTTACTTTAAGGAATTTACAGGTAAAATGAACTTTAAACAATCACTACTAGAAAATGTAGAACTATAATATCGTAGTTAAGTAAGTATGCTCCCTTTCTCGTCGATATATCATATTTTCATACTCAGCGGACTGTTGAAAGCCAGGATTCTGATTTGGTTTATTTGTACGTGGGGTACTTAAGGTACAAGTAAATGCTCAAAACGTATAAATTTTTTCTATGAGTAGCATTGTTTACAAGGCTGTCATCAGTTCAACTGTCGACATAATGGAGCGGGCTCTGCTTTCTTTGCTGTTTGGCTGTCAATCGGATTGGATAGGATTTGCCTTGTGATTTCTAAACAATAAGAGATAGCTGCTTGGAGTTTGGGCCATTAGAAATATGATGAAAAAACCGTGAAAATGGTGTATTCAAATGTTCTAATCGGTCGACGAAAAGCGAAAATATCTTGAATTTGGTTTATTACCGCCTAACGCCGCCTGTTTATCATCAACAATCAATATGTTAACTCGGATGCCTTGAATCGGATGCCTTGAAAAATTTGAAACGGCTTGGCATCTCGTTGTTGTTTTGATTTTGGCTCTTGCTATTGGTCGATTTTGTCGCCCTGATGGTTCCTGAACCCCATGTCCGATTCCGGATTTTTCTTTTGATAAACCTTGTCCGGACTCCCGTGCTACTGTATGCAAAGTGTGGTTTGAATAGTCCTTGTGGTTTTCGCGTGATGCGCGGTCTAAGATTACATTGGAGTGTCTTCATAGCTACGCTCTAAAAATTCAATAAATTATCTCGTTCACATTACAATATTCTGAAAATGAGACAGTAAATAAAAAAATTAATAAATCTTCCAAGACATTCGAGGATTATGAATGTAGCGGATGTGCTACGTCTAATATCCCATCTCTAACCAGCGGGTCCTCATTAATGACTTTTGCGTGGTGCACGACACAATCTTAAATAAAATATTTGTGCTAGCATATACAAATAAGTCAAAATGCCAATGAATATGTACGATTTTTTTCACGAGAAGAAAACCGAAAGAAAGCATACAAAAGAGAAAGATAACAAAAAAAGGAACCAGAATAAAATAAAATACCATAAAAAAAACTGCAAATTCGCATAAAAATGATTTCGAATGTCTTCCAGCAGAACTGCTACAACACTAACAATTGTGTAACGCGATTTCATCTTTAAAACACCTGTTTTACGGTCTCGGTTTCTTTCTTCCATTTTCGTGTCTGAACTGCAGCCAATCGTGTCATTTGGCTGTCCCTTTTTTTCCCCTGATTCAGCTTTGAATTGTTATTGCTTGCATTTAACTCTTGGAAATTGGTCCTCAAGTGGAAACCTGCCAACACCAACTGTTGCTCTCCACTTCGACAGTTCAAAGGCTTGTATGGACATATCACGCATGGCCGAATCGTCCGCAATGTTAAGTCGTTAATTTGTCTGAGTACACAGAGCGATAAAAAGCTTTTCATCAAAAGAGGCACTTAAATCGTCACAAATACCTTTGTTGGCGGTTTCGGTGCTGTATAACAAGGACGAACAATCGTTGCAGAGTTTTTTTCTTCACCACACAGTAAAGTAAGTAATAAACAATAATGAAAAGGGGAAAGGATTAAACTTAGCAGACAACCGGTTTTAACGACCTGCCTTGTCAATTAGTAACGACAGTAGCCAATGAGTTTTATCCTCGCAAGGTCACTCATTAATGATACTGTCTGCTACATTTATGATTAATAGCTAATGCTATTACTGAGATCATAAACACCTTTTGCCGGTTTAATGTTCCTTTTGTTTAATGAAAGTTATATCTTTTAGCTATTTTCCCCTTCCCTTTTCCGGCTTAAGTTCTATTGTCGGTTTCCTTGGTTCCCTCCTAAGCCGTATGCTTGCGTTTGGTTTACAGTATTACTAATTTACTAAGATCAAATTCCAGTTTAGTTATACTGGATTATTACTGACTCCAGTCTGCTATGGTTTTGATCTTCTAATTAGATAGCATGCTCAACCTGATGATCTGGTTCTCCTTGGTAGTACCCGGTCTGGTGACGGGACACTAATGCTGGTCCTGATAATGTCACTGCTTTCACTGAACGGAGTTCTTTTATTTTAACTAAAGAAGGTTTTAGAAGTTTTGTGTGGTTCAAGAAAAGCTATTCATTTATTAATTAATACTACTACTACTTGCTGCGCCTCAAAAGCTGCGTGGGGTGGGTGGGGCGTTCGTGGCAGGTGGGTAGGTCGACCCGTACCACATATCAAGCGATGTACCCTAAATTTTTAACAAACCAATTCTTTAAATTGTAGTAGGCTGTATAAAAAGATAAGGTTAAAGAAATTCATTCATTCGTGTCAGAATGTATTCTTTTAGTTAGTCATAGAGATCACAGCGAAAAATTAGAGGCCTGCGATAAATGGGGTAAAACATAAGGGAGCAAAATGACGTCGAATTGAAAAATAATTGCTAGACTGCGAAAAAGGAGGGTTAAAAAAATGGGATTAAAAATATGTGGCCAGTAATTTACACGTCATATCCCTCTCCAAGTAATATACTCCTAGCTCTGGCCCTGAGATTTACTAAAGAATTTCTGGAACTGTCGGCTAAATCGAGGCATCTGAAAAGCTACAAAATGCTAAACAAACTGACACTGGGGAAAGGTATCGTAAGAAAGAAGTGTGGTTAGGTTATTTTCTTCAAGAAGAATTACATTTTCCTAGTCTACGAAAATGGAAGGTTAAAAAAAATGGGGCGAAAAATATGTGGCCAGTAACTTACATATCATATCCCTCCCCAATTGATATACTCCTAGCTGTGGCCCTGAGATTTACTAAAGAATTTCTGGAACTGTCGGCTAAACCGAGGCGTCTGAAAAGCTACAACATGCTAAACAAATTTCAAACTGACACTGGCGAAAGGTATCTCAAGAAAGAAGTGAGTGTAAGTTTATTTTCCATAAGATGAATTTCAGTTGACGTCCAGCTAGAAGAAAAAATGTTTTTAACAAATGCTGACACTAGTCGACAGGTGTGGTGGGTAGAAGAATAAAATTGGGGAAGTATTGTTCCGGGTCTATGAAGAAGAAAGAAGTACCGACATGTTCTGCTGAGTTTGACTGGCTGGGAAAGGGCACCTGTGCCATGTAAGAGAATGATCCCTAAGGGCGCCACGTGTTCTACCAAAAACTTACATATTATGATAAAGTGAAAGCAGAGAAAAGTCCCAGAAGCCTTCATTTCTTCAAATTTTCTACTGCCATTTCTGGCTTCGGAGTCCATTATTTCAAACAGGTTGTACTTTGCAGGATTGGTTTTCTGAGTTGGTTTCATAGATAGGTTTGATGAGCTTATTTTGTTTCTTGAGTGGAATGGGGGGGGGGGGCGGTTACGAAAAGGGGTTTAAAATACAAGTATCGGAAGTAAGAAAAACAGTGGTGAGGATCTTTTTGCCTAAAAGGAATGGTCATCATCTGGAAAACAATCCGAAATGGGAGGATTCATTTTTCTTCCGTCGGATTAAAAAGTATTTAAGGGGAGCCAAACGGGTGACAGCTAAAGGGCGAATGTGGATCGGCACAATGACAATATGGCCAGTCCGAGAGCCTGGTTCTGTTCTTGCAGCAAACGCTAAGTAGAAAGCCAGGGCGGTTAAAAAATATGGAGTGGCTAATGAGGTTGAAATGGGGAGGAGAATGAACTAGGAATGGTAGCCGCGATGGGTGAGAGAGACTGCAAGCACAGAGGGGGAGGGGTGAATGTTAGAGTGGTAGATGGGGTAAATGGACATCTAATACAGAAGACGACAGTTCAGCAAAGCGAAGATGAATGGTATAGTGTCCTTTTACGACACTTAGGGCCGGTTGCACCAACGTCATTTAAAGTGACGATTAAGCCACTGGTTAGGTATAACAGACGGTTAAATCAAGGGTTAAATCATTTCTGTTGCACCAACTAACCGTAAAGTAAAATTAACTTAACGTAAACTAACTGGAGCCGTACCTGACCCTACGGAAGCCTCGTACGGATTTCTTATACGGTTTCAGTGACATCCAAGATGG
>JAHWFP010092864.1:0-13430 GCA_023313725.1 Lithobius niger | reverse complement strand
GCAGGAATAAACTGCTGAAAATTTTACTGTTTGCTGGATGACTTCCGTGGTTCTTTCATTGCCAGTCAGGGGCTGACTTTTATTTATAAGTTGTATTCCGTTTCTAGGCTAGTCAAACGTATTAGGTTGCAAGTATAATGTCAACCGTGGCTAGGCTGGAGAGAGTTTGCCGGACTGGTGATTCCATGGCAATTCTGGGAATTAAAGATGGCGGATGGCATCCATATTGTTTTTCTCCTACTTGCTTACTGCAGGCATCAGTATAGTAGAGTGCTGTAGAAAACGTCCAGCTGCTACGACAGCTAAGCTCAGAAAAAAATTAAACAAAAAGGGATTCAACAATCCGCGGTGACAATATAAGGACAACAATATCTTCCCCGGTGAGGCATTAATGGAGTTTAGGCTTTAACAACAGGAAATAACAATTGTTGGACATATAGATTGCATGCTCCCTCTGTGGCCTTGCAGTGCTGGAAACACCGGTTCTCGTCAGATCACCGAAGTTAAGCAGCATTGGGCTGGATTGATACTTGGGTGGGTGACCGCCTGGGAATCTGGCTGTTGCAGACATAGGGCCTTAGGGCTTCGGGCAGATGACCAGGAGTGGTTAACGCTCGTTAAACCCTTTAACCCTTTTTTAGATGCTCCGGGTTTAACAATAAAGGTATGTAAAGTCTTGCAATTGGCCTACCACAAGAGGTTGCATGCTTAACATTGTTTTACTCTAAAATCCACTTTAGGTTGAATTTTCCTCGGCCGAGGGATTGGTGCTGCTGTTTTTTAACCAGGTAAGTGATTTTAGTAGGGGTTACAAGAGTTGCTAATATGCAGTGAGTATAATTAAGTATCATCTTAAACGTTTAAGTTACAGTTTACAGTTTAATGGCCCGAGCAAGCTTTAATGGTTGGAGAGGGAGGAGAGACCGTTGGCAAGGGGGAGGGGGGGATTGAGGCTTAATGGCGCGTCGACAACTTGGTCATTAGCGCCAACCTCAGTCACAGTGCAGTGGTCCGGGTTGCCACTGCACCACACATTACAGAGATGTTATTCAAACCCCTAATCTAAATCTTGTCATACATCTGTGTCACGCTCGCACAAATGTTGCCAAAGGGCCTTTTTAGGGACACGGGCGTGACACTGTGACAGATCTTTCGAATAAGGTATTCATTTACCCCTCATTACATTGGAAATTTCTGAGTTGGTGCTCCTAGGGCCCCCATTCCAGGGGGGGGGGGGGCAGGAGAAATGCTTGTTGTACACAAAGGTCGATCCCTTAACCAAACCTACATTGCCAGGGTTTCACTATCTTCTTTCAACACCTTAAAAGGTTATGAAGCTGGACTAGAACTTTTGGGACACGCTGTATGTGGGGTGTTGTGTTCCATCAATATTTTTACAGGGGTAGTTTCGCACTGCAAACAGATCAAAAGATCCTACTCTGGATATCTGGAAATAAGTATGCATCACTGCTATGGCGGCTGTGCGAGTGCAACGCTGGGTGCTAGTTCTAAATGCCTATGACTTTGAATTGCGACGTACCCATATAGGCTCAATACTACAGCAGATGTTTTATCTCGCATGCTGTTCCCTTTTGGACCCCCCCCCCCCCCGTCCAGATAACTGGCTGTAGTCATAAATTTGCAGACTATTGAATCATTACCCCGTTTCTGAGTAATCGACTTGAAAAGCTAACCTTAAAGAATAGCATACTATCCAAGGTTTACTGATACACCAATGATGCATGTTCACTCGAAATCGGTAATATTAATTATTTAAAGCAATATTTCATTAGGAGAAACAAACTGTCGTTACACCGCCATGCTATCTTTAGGGCTCTATGCTTGTTATTCCTAAGGCTTTACGTCTCCATGTCCTGACTAAATTGCATTTCGGGCATTGTAAGTTATTAAGAATCAAAGCATTTGCACGTTCGCGTGTTTGGTGGCCAGGTATTGACTCGGATTTGGAAAAATTGATTAAAACATGCAAGCCATGCCAATTACATGGAGAGGGTGAAGTAAAAGGTAGAAAACACATTTGGGGAAGGCCAACTACTGTGTGAAGTCGCCTTCACGTTGACTTTGCCTGTTCTTATAATGCAAGTTTTCATTCATCGACACACATTTGAAATTTCCATTTATATTCAACACGAAATCCACTACAAGAGCGAGTATAATTCGTAAATTTCATGGCTTATTTGCTATGGACGGATTTTGTAGAACGCTAGTGTCCAACAATGGACGTAATTTTGTTTCAATACGCCAATCACCGTGTCTTTCTTCCCAGCTGGTAATAGAGCTTGTGAATTTGTTGTTAAAACATTTAAACGAACACATAAAGCTAGCCTAACTGCTGGTTTCAGTACTTAAGAAGATGTCTTAAATTATCTTATTTCTGCCCATACTACCCCACATACGACAATTCAAATAGCACCGTGTAAATTGTTCCTTGATAGAAACATTTATACGAGGTTACATCATTACTACATGACATACAGGACAGGGTTAAGAGAAAACAAGATTGTCAACTAAAGCCATATTTTCATAAACTGTCAATCTTTTGAAATTAATTAACTTTTTTGGCTGCGTAATTATAGCTCAGGAAGCAAGTTTCGCTGGCTACCTGGATTAGTGAAAAAATATCATATTGTAACCTCGGCTGATCTTGAAGGTGACTTTCAAGCACGGGATCTTCCCGGTGGAATTTCAGCACATTATTCTTTGAGTACAGATCATTCCTGGTGGTGAAACCGCTCATCAGCCAGTCTCAATTCCAAGGTCATTAGCACCAGGTTTGACATCACACATACCCACATTGGCCGTTTCCTGCAATGTTGATCGTCAGAACATGTCCTTTTTTAACGCCCCAAAAGAGGCATGCACCGTAGATCAATCATCGCTGGCAGCTCACCTGTGTTGTCGCGTCAGCATCGCTGCCCTACAATGTGCCTTCCCTTACACGAAAGAACATTCCCACTGAACTTGCAGGGTCAGTGCCCAAGATTTGGATGAGTGGTAGGGAGGTAAAGGCGGCTCAGCACCTAGACCTGTGGGTCTAGGGGAATGAGGGTTTGTAGTATTATGATCTTGTACGCTTATTTATCTTGTACGCTTTGGCTGCTTATGTCCTGTTCAAAGATAATAATAATAAAAATAATATTAACAATTTTGTCACGATGGCAACAGGTGTGGCAAGGACCCTAAGATCGCTAACGGCCTCAATTTAAAAACAGAAGACAATCATATGTAATGAAAATAATGTAATGTAATGAGGGGATTAGGTGTTGAGACACGAATGCCTTACCACCAAGGTTAGACCTGCCAGGGACTCTATGGCCCCCGGTGGCATCGCCAAACGTGTTGGACACAGGAGTTGTAGGATCGGCCCAAGTAAAAAATAAAATCCAGATGAACAAATAAGACCGTTAAAAAGCAACGTTATATAATACAAAGTATGGCTGTGATAAGTACTAAAAACAAAAGCATCCCCAAAATGGAAATTGTCACCAGTTAAAAATGAATAAATAAATAAATAACTAAAAATACTTTGTTGCAATAGCAACGGATCAGGCAAGGACCAAGCGTCACTAACAGGTAGCCAAGGTTTCATGGGGCGAGAGCAGACTTACGAAAAGCGGAATCATCTGCAAGATTACATGTTTAACTCGGAGGATAAGACCGGCGCATTAAAATCTCTAGATTAAACGAGCTGAGGCGACTCCGAAATCTGTGCTTGATCTTCTTTCAGGCGTGTTGTTTTTTTGTACAGTGTACATATGTGGTGTATATGCTCTTAATAGGTTACCAATTTACTAATTGTTTAGTAACAAATTTATAGCTGTTTATTAGGTTTCCCAATTGTGATTAGTGATTGTTATCTACAATTGGTTTGGGGCTCTTTCCCTGCTTTTGAATATTTAAGGGCGCAGTAGATATTGTACTTATGTATATATCACTTTGAAATAAACATGATGTGTGCTAGTTATATTTTGGACTGCACTTATCCCCCTTATTTTGGAGGAGATAAGCATAGTGTAGGCGAGTTATACTGGACTGCCTTGTAGTAATTTGTAGCAACCGTTACTGCAGTGGTTCCACCATGATACCGTCATGTGGCCGTAGGAAGTTATTGACAGAAGGCAGCACCCTTGACATGCATTGTACAAACCCCCAACCTAGACCTGTCTGGTCATCCCTTGTTTTTCCCTGTAACTACGGTAACTTTGACTATCTTACATCCTTTATCATATTGTGTTTATTAATATTAATTGAGACAATAAACAAACAAAATGGCTAACCAGCTGATAATTGAGTTTCTTTGAACAAGATCTCCTACAATCATTACAGTGTAATTATTACCAGCATAGCATACACTGGAAAGGAACTACGGCCTTTGTATTTGCCTTTCCTCTATTTCCACATGTTTGCAGAAATGAATGATTATAAATGTTATCAACATTTTGATAAATACTAGAGTGACACCAAATTAGTTTAAGCATATTATGAGTTATAATGCGAGAAAATTACGAATATAATTAAACGTCTTTGCCTGCATTACAAAGGTTTTGGCTTTTCCAGGTATTTTAAAGATTTCTTTTTATCATTATTTACTATAGAATAAATTTTTAGCTTTTTGGAAACTTTTCTGTAACAATGTAACGTTTCCTTTTTTTTCCCGGAAGAATCACCCACCGTTGCTGTAAAATTTTTACTCACAACACTTACATAGTGTGAAAAAATAAAATAAAATAAAATAAAATAAAATAAAATAAAATAAAATAAAATAAAAAAAAATAAAATAAAATAAAATAAAATAAAATAAAATAAAATAAAAAAAAATAAAATAAAATAAAATAAAATAAAAAAAAATAAAATAAAATAAAACTAAGCAATACAATTTGATCATTAAATATCGCCTTCGCTCGGTGAACTTGTAAGCTTTTAATAGCTTGGCATGCTATTCCATCATTTTTATTGACGTACACTCTTTAGTGTGCGTTTAGAAAAAAAAGGAAAAACATTTTTTTTCCCAGCAAGTTTATTTTCACTTTCGTCCCAATGAGCTGGTGTTAGTATTCAGTTCGGCCGTTCTAATTTCCCAATATTTAAATATAATGAATCAAATATTATTAATTATAACGTAGAAATTAATAGAGTATGTTTCCGAATTCTAGCGTGTTTGGAAAGTTTGGTAGCTCGAATGTCAGACTTATACACTGATAATTACTTCCAAGTGCAAGAGCAATTAAAAATTTACCTGTATTAAACCGGATTTCAAACACTTTGTAAATTTTTACAGCTTAATTCCTAATTACTGATAATTTTTAGTCACCTCTCCTGTCAACACGTTGTTTACGCTAGTTACTTTTTTACACCAAATTATGACGCCCATTTTACTTTGCTACGGTGATTGAAAAGATTGCTCTGGAAAAGCAATGTTATAAATTGCTTAATATTTAGTTTACTTAGTATTTAAATGCTATTCTGAGTGTCATTGATTTCTTTTAACTTTAAGCGCCTATCAATATCATTTCCCAACAGCTGCCAAGCATCACACATGTCATCCCACAATTAACTGACGTTAGTGACTTGGGATGACTTCAGTTTCATAACCAAAGCTGTTCTCCTTTAGGCTTTCACGGGGTAGGTGAAACAGTCGAAGTGTTGGTCATTCATTCAGTCATAATATTTGTACTATGGAAATTTGTAGTGCTGAAACCTATCCTCTGAGCATGCAAATCTGCTGCTGCTACTTCAGGAACTGACATGCTGGTTTCAGGAAGTCCTGCAAGCTGGCCTTTTCATACAGGAGAAAATTGTCGTGGCATGATCGAAAATCGAATCTTGAACAGCTATTCTAAAAACAAAGCCAGCTAGGCGTCGCAGATAAGCATGGTGTAACCAAACGTAACTTCGACGCGTTTAATTGTTGTAGTCGCCTAACACTGGTGCACTCTTACTGTTTCATCAACCCGGCAACAAATCAGCTGTTGTACAACTCTTTCAGCAGTGGATTTATATCATGAAGACACACAGCTGCAACAATGAAACCGTTGTCTTACCACTAGTAAGAACCACGCCCTAGGTGTGGATTTCTTACTTACGTTAAGTAAGAAAACGAAGGTCTTTGGTTCTTACTTAAGTAGTAAAAATACAATCGCTGTCCATATTTACGTATCACAAATCGTTTCGAAAGTATTATAAAACTATTTCACACTTTAAATTAACAACTATTTTTTTTTTAAATAAGAAAAAATAACTAAACAGCAAACGACGGCGTGGGGTTCTTACTTACGTAAGTAAATCTAACCTACTGCTGCTATCAATGTTTACATATCAATATTTACGTGTCAATGTTTTAAAAATAATACATTTATTACAGCTGAAAAAAGACCCAAAGAAAACAGTTGAAATTGATTAAAATAAACAAATAAGGTTTTTATTGCAGTTATTCAGTTTTAAAAATGAAGTTGGAACAAAGTACATTCCCGCCAACAATGGCTCGTTATGCTATCACAATAATGGCTCGGTTACTAACAATGCAAATTTTTGTTGTACAAATATGTTCGACGATGGCGGTTTTTTTTATACTTTGTAATCACAAAATGTAAATATTGGAAAAGCTTTGTTAAAAAAAAAAATATTCACCGCTAACATGGTAAGTCTGTAACTGTTAATTTTATAATGTAAGTTTTTCTGCAGTCAGGTTATGTTTTCCGTTAGCTAAAATTGATCTCGAATAAATAAAAAACAATTTACTGTGTACGCTAAATAAATAAATCTATATTTTAAAATTAGATGTTTTATGCATAATGCAATTAGTGTCTTATGACGTAATGCATTAATCATTACAATATATCATCGTGCGGTAGTATGACAACGGAACCTTTAACAAATTAATTGTGTGATTGACAGTCAAAGTGCAACCAAAGCCATAGATAATTTAGCATAGTTAGTGTCGCCAACTTCAAAATATTTTATTATGTTCGTTTGCAAATACATACATCTGTTGCATGGGTTTCATCATTATCATCCAACGTAGGTTACTACACGACATACCTATTAAAACGGTGCAAAATATACAGCATTTATTGCATCTTATTGCTGATTTTATTCATCATAATACATTACTAATTTATTTTAAAAGGATTTCAAATTGCAACTACTAATAAATTATTCCAAATTGAGCGGCTTCCAATCAATTACTATGTAACAGAACACCTACAGATAATTGCAGGGCGGAAAAACTAACATCTCTATTTGTTTTAATTACCAACATTTCAGTTTTTTTGCAATAAGACACACTTCTTGCTGATGCAATGTTTTCACAATTAACCAGTAAATTCCTGAAATATTCTAGTGAATTCGTAATCGGCCTGGATAATTCCAGAGCAAGTTGGTCTTACGCCTCCTTCGCCGCAACTTCCATTGTCTCTACTAATCGACCAGAAGGACACAAACCCAATATGGTTAGCGTTGGCCCAATCGATCAACTTCTTTGCATCGTCTTGCCTGCAAATAGGGCCGGTGTCATTTCTTCCCAACATTGGAGTTGCTCCATACATCTTGCAAAGGTCTGCCCTCGACTTATCAGGCCAGATCGCAGCCATCTGCTTAAGAACCGATTCAGAAGCCAAAACCATGGAATCACCCCAATTTTTCAAGGTAGCCCAGTAATTCATCAACATTGCATTGACCAGATCCACGCGAACTCCAGCTTTCACTGCGGTTTGCAGAAGGTTCACACCTAGTTCGGGAGTGAGGCCGTAATCATCTCCCTGAATCATAAGTGTGAAACTGATGGTGGTTTTTCTTTTCTGCTGTAGACGGACTAAGGCTTGACTCACGACAGGCATACTAACGGTAGTTTCGATGTCTAGGTCGATGTAATTTGTTCCAGTTGCATCTAGAACCTTCTCATAGGCAGCTACAAGTCCATCGACTCCTCCACAGATGCTTTCGAGGTATGGTCCCAAGGCTCCTCCCGATGCGATGATCACATCTCCACCCAAAGATTGGAGTTCCTTGATTTGGTTGATGATGCGTGGTTCGTTCAGTGGTATCATTGCTCCCCATGCTGGTTCACATCCTGAGGAAGAGCCCAAGACAAAGGCTAACGTAAAATGCTTTACTCCGGTGGCTTTGGACAATTCGGCCAGAGTTGGTCCAGTTAAAGTGATGTCCACGTAGGGTGCAAAAAGAATGTGCCCTGCTCGTGCCATTATCTATCCTGTAAAACAAAAAAAAAAGAAAACATGAAACGTGAAACATGCACACAGGGGAAAGATTAATAGGGAAAACAATAACAGCTATCCCGTCACTTATATTGGGATGTCATTGGGGAGGGGTAGGTATATTACGGGCCCACTCGATGGTCCTCTAGCAGCAGTGGATGATGGTGAATTGCCTGGAAACCGGAAAAAATCAAATTTAAATGCAGAAACAGCTTAGAGTGACTTTCATTCATGTGAAAATACCAGTTCACCGAACATCGTACTTGCACTCAAGTTATACTGCGAACTCCAACGCATGACATTTGTATTGGCTGGCATACCCTGCGGATCACTTTCATATCCCTGGACGTAAAGGGGAGTATCCTCTCTCCACACTTACTTTTCATCTTGGCATTGTTTCATTTTTACATTACTGTGATTACATTCTAGCCTTGTTAAAGTTTTGTACATGACAGTCATTGGATTCCATTAATTCATCACAACACAGGTCCAGTAGAGTTGAAGAAAACCGAAGGTCGCACAAGATGAAGGCAGAAAACTGCGACGTTTAGCGGTTTAGATAAACCGAGTACACAATAGTGTTTTTTTTTTTTTTGATTTTGTAACAGGAATGGCATAAAGGAAGGCCTGATTGGATTCTAAAAAATACTCTACCCAACATTCCCCATCAGCATTTCGCGTAGTGACACCATGCAGCTCATTATCTAATGCTCGTCGTGACTAAATTCACAGATTGGTAAAAATTACACTGTGCGTGTTTTTACCTAGTGAATGTATATGAAAAATATCACTCGTGCTACGGTTGGCCATAAAGAAAAACAACAAGTGCCTGATTGGAAACTAAAAAATACTCTACCCGACGTTCCTTCATCATTTCGGGTAGTGACACTATGCAGCTGATTATCGAATGACTGGTTGGAATTAAATTTACATAGATAGGTGAAAATTACACTGTGCGTGTTTTTATCTATTATATGTGAAAAACATCACTCGTGCTACGGAACTAAAAGTGGTAAGCAGCAGCACTGCACCAACTTTGAATCGAGGTATGGGTTTCGTTTCTTTACACAAGGCCGTGGCTGGGGTGGAATTTACATGAATGCTGTTAATCCTATACTATCAAGCTACAAAAGAAAATTGTTCGACTACTGACTTTCAACAAGCAATATGATAATTCATTCTAGATCTTTCAACAGCTAGGTGTCCTGCCAGTCTACCATTTGATTTTTAATTTACTTCCGTACAATTAAAAGGCATATTGTTACTCGTTTAGTAACAATTATCACTCAAGGAGTAAATCTAATATATTTGTCATTCAACCTAAAATTAATAAAAGTAAAACTGAAATTAGTGCAACTACTTCCTTAGGAGCAAATTTTATAATATGGTACCTATAACTACATAAAAGAAATTACTGACATCAGTCGTTTCCGGAAATGCCTGTTTAGGTGGCTACTGGAGACCAGTATAACTGTGTTCCTTGAAAACGTATTTATATTTTCAGCTAAATAATTTTGACAAGAATTGTTGTGTGTTTTTGTACCAGTTTTTGCATCGTCAAAAACACCACTATTAATACCACTTCAAACGACCTTCAAACACAAACACAGGCAACAAAAATGCCTTAACTGGGAGTCTGCTTGTTTCACAAATTATAAATGCACTTAAAATACACATATACCCACTCACACGAAACAGATTTAACATGAAACAACAAACACAGAAAAATAAAAAAATAAAGTTCTGTATAATACACAAATTATGCGTGCACGCCCAAACACCGAAACATTAAACTTTTCAAACATAAACTGGGTTTTCTTTCTGACATAACCATTGATCAAAAACGGTCCTTGTTCCCTGGTATTGAAGTTCAAATTATAGTTCGTTGCGTTCGAGTGAACTCTAATCCTGGTTTATTCGTGCACCTTCACGGTTGTGAGTATTTGAATACGAGCTGCTTTTTTTTTTTTAAACGGCGAAGCCGTTTTTTTCTCAATTAATTTGTTATAAGTTGACGTATGTTTTATGTAAGTTTTAATACTTTTGTTGTACGGTAGCCTACACGTCACACTCCAGCAACTCCGCTTGTGGTGCGCGGGAGCATACGGCATTTGGCACTGTTACCAAGTTCAATAAACCCATTCATTTAAGTTAGAAGTCGCGAGGATCGCTACGCACATCAAGCCAGTTCACTCAAGGGCTGACGGTAGTCAATGCCTGCCTGTCAATGCATTGGCGAAATAAGTGTCTGGCGATGTTGAACAAAATGTCCTGTAGTCAGGAAGCGAGACCCACAACTTCAATAGTTCAGTCAACCTTGTGACAAGCTGTTATAAGCACTCAAACGCAACAAGAGTAATGAAACTGCATCAAGAAGGTGTATAGTGTGACGCTTATCAAATACCCGACCATCTCATTGAATTCGAACTTTCACAATCTACACTTTCCTATTATTTACTTAGCGGCGGTGCATACGTGCGGTACCGCATTTGTAATTTAGTTTACGTGCCATCTGTTGGATACTGCACATGAACCTGCGTCGACGTTGCGTTACCGCTCGCCGCTCGCCCGCCGCTCGTGCGGTCGTTTTGCACCGCAATTCTCCCTGTAAACGCAGTGGTACCGCAGCGTTAAAAAAACGCAATTGTGTCTCTGAGTACCTGGGATGACTTGGGCGGTGCACACGTCCGCCGTTTATCGCAAAAGCGTTACCGAAAATGGCGTCCAATTTTTAAGAAATAGACATGGAATTGTTTATTGTGGGAGTAAAGAACTATCCTGAAATATGAAATGTTGCTGCAGAAATGATTGAAGACTCATTGGAAAGTAATTAAAGAACTTATCCGAATTTTTTAGTTCATCTGCAAAGGATGTATAATATTTTTCCCTGGTACGTCTTAAATTAGTACATCTATGTACCAAAATTCGTCGCATTGGTTTTAAAATAAATTTTTTGCTCACGAGGTAGGCGAAAAAAACCAACATCGTCTCCTTAATTTCAAACTATAATTTTTTGTACACGAGGTTAGGGAACCGAACGCGCACATACGCCGCTTTACACGAAGCGGCACCGCAGCGTTAACGTGCGTTAATAAAACGCACGATTGGGTGCGTCACCTCAGCGGCGCCGCAGCGTCCAAAAAACGCACGTGTGCACCGGCGCCTAATGCGAAAAAACGCTTAAGCGTAGACAGCAGGACGTAAGACAGTAATTTATTTATTTTAATACTATAATCGTAACCAATTCTATTTTACCTGAAGTAATTTAGTTACCGTGTAAAATGTACTGCGAATTCATTACATTTCATGCCTGGTCAATACGTAAAAAAAAAAAAAAGAGAATAAATCAAACTATGGGTACATTACTCCCAGTTAACTTTCCTCTATGACTCAGTTTTGCACCATTACTCCAGACGCGCGTAAATTTTGCAAAGGCATTCATTTTCCTATTTATCCCCTCGAGAGAAACGGTTTTGCAACATCCTATCTAACCTCTGTAAATGTTGCAAATGCTATTTCACGCAGGATGCTCGAATATAGTGAGAAGGTATGTTCTTTCAAGTGAAGGTTAAAAATAAATGCAGCATTTCAAAAGAACATTGTTCTATTAAATGAAATCAAATCACCATGAATTATTCTGACAGCCATTAACGCCAGGCTCTTCTGCCGTGCTGCCATTTTGACTTTATAGATTTTCAAAGATTTTCTTATGTAGCACTCGGACACGCAACGGAAGCTTTGGAAACAATGCATTTTACAATTGCATTATGGGTTTTGCCTGACGTTTATTCCCTATGTGCTTCTTTAGCCGCATCTTTTGCATTGCATTTCTGCGGCTCTTTAACAGCGTTTTCTTTTTTTTAACAGCATTTTCTGTGGCTCTTTAGCTGCATCAGCTGTACTTATTTTCAGGGGCTCTTTAGCCATATCTGCTTGGTTTGGGCTGTCACTCCCCCCCCCCTCACCCCCTTTGCCCTTCCGTGGTACATTTTTCCATGGAGTCTTTCGCCTCGTACGTCCTTATCTGTTGTTGCTCTAATAAAGTGTTTGCCTTACTGTCCCTCACTGTTCCAGGGCAACCGTAGTAACAGGAGCTAATTAATGCACGCACGTCCGTAATTTATGGGAGTGTCCATGATGCAATTATCGCTCCTTATGCCATCCCATGTCACAAGGTCGTTTGGGAGAGAACCGGTGAGTTTCATTTTCCAGATCCGGATCGTTTGATTCAACATCGCCATAACCTTGTTGCCAAGGCAGTACTAAAGGGCGTCATCTTTCCGGCACGCTCGTGAACTGGCGTTGAGTCAGGAGGCGAACTGTGTGATTTCTACCCCAGTCGGCCTTCGCATGAAGCAGAAGTCTGCTTCATTTTTTCTACCCCTAGCCAGAGCGAAGAAAATTTCATGCGAAGCGATGCGTTACTACGTGCCTACAAGGTCAAAACTGGTGCAATTGTATAGTCGGTGTCGCGTTCAAGGACCGATCTTGACGTCTTTGGTTCGCCATCCTGCGTCGCCGTGCAGCCGCGAGCAGCCAGTGTGATTACGGCTTTACGCTCGCAGTGCGTATGCTGCACGCGAAGGTGCCGCATGCCTGGCCCACCCACCAAGGCCACTTTCTCGTTATTTTTTAGCCACATCTTTCGGGTTAAAACCCATGCATCGTATTTCAAACGCCGGTTATCCAAGAAAATAATTACGACCACTCGTTCTGCATTTAGCTGGGTGAGGGCCGGACCCATAACGAAATGTGGAACATCTGGTAATATTATGATGGACACTCCGTCGAGCCCTACGGGGTTTCCTTTATGCCGCTCCTGGTAGCAATTGAAAAAGACCTTAATTCTAAACCTTTTTTCCCATCTTCCCAACCCGCAAAAATGAGTGTAAATGTTATATGCTTACCAAGAGAAGTGGAATGCACTCCAGTCGTAAAAAAAAAAACCGAACAGGTATTTTACGTTAAACGTCGAATAAAAACTGGGATTTCCAGCTTGGTTTTTATTTGCGACTTAATCTGCTGATAACAACTTAAGTATGACGTTTTATGGTTCGTCGTGTTTAGGCTAGACGATCGTATTTATTTTAAACATGATGTGGCTAATACGTACTTTTCCAAATATCACTTTTAAAGATAAGGTATATAGATGATACAATTTCGTTAGTCAGCCTGCGCATCACTTTTTTGTTTGTT
>JAHWFP010092863.1:14354-48882 GCA_023313725.1 Lithobius niger | reverse complement strand
CCGTCTCTAGAGTCGGCTTGTTAAGGGAACCTAGTATTGTTGTCGTTAAGTTGTGTTTGGAAAAATTCTTTGTTAACCCTTTGACTGCTGAATTAATTTCTATCTCCACACAACAATATACAATAATGACTTGCATGGCACAATCAGTTGTTGACTCTCAAGTCGGCACCAAGCTTCAGAGCTGAAAGGTGAAAACAAAGCAAAGTAGGTATTGCTTTCACCTTTCAGCTTTGAAACTTTGGCTTATAGTGTAAGATTTCTTTATTTATTTCTAATGTGGTGACCATTGATAGATTTTAATTAATTAGATTTCAATATTTTTGAAATTTGTATTGTTTATTCTTCACACATTACCTAAGAATGAGGAATACTTCTTTGCCTAAATTCAGTAGCCATGTTCAGCTTCGTAACAAACTTGCATTTTAGTTGCCGGCACGAAAATATTTGTTACCTGTAAATTTCTTGCATTCAGTTCCTGGATGCTCTTTATCACTCTTGAGGTTTTTCGCTCTCTAGATTCGGCCAGCTGCTCAACCCCACTGCGCATTTGTCATGCGCAGCCTTCCTACAAAAGCATTCGGTCCAGGCCGGCCATCATCTCTTTTCCTCTAGTTCTCGTTGAAGATGCATCGCTCCTCTCCATCCTTCTCTTGACTGATCCTTTGCCCTGACACTTCGTCCTGTACAAGACCCTTCGCCCTGTACAAGATGCTAAGCCTGGACCCTTCGCCTGCAGAAAGGCCCTTCGCCCTATGCATCCTTCACTCTGAAGCACCCTTCAACCTGGAGGAAGGCCCTTCGCCGTGATCACCCTTCGTCTGAAGTGAACCCTTCGCCTTACACACCCTTCGCCTTACACACCCTGCACACCTCAGCCAGAAGGAAGACACTTCACCCTGACATTCCTTCGCCGAAAGCAGACCCTTCGCCCTAAAGTACTTCTGCTCAAAGAAGACCCTTCGCCTTGCAAACCCTTCCCCCGAAGGAAGATTCTCAGCTTTCATCTCTACAACACACACCTCGGCTGACACATGTACTAGACAACGTCCAACAAGACTGTATCTACCAGCCAGCCCTCCACCCGGAAATCCTCAAATCGTGACCCTGCCATCTCCTGACGACCCTCCGCTCCGAAGGCGGCAACCCATCGCGCCCATTAAGCCTCACTCCCTCCCCCCCCCCATCGCCCCAAAGACCAGCAACCTGCCGTTTGAAGCCTTCATTCGAAAACCATTCGTCCTACTGACGACCCTTCGTACCAAAGGCTTGCTCCCTGCCGTTTGAAGCCTTCATCCGACGACCCTTCGCCTACCTGATGACTCTTCACCCCGAAGGCTTGAACCCTGCCATTTGGAGCCTTCGTTCAAAGACCCTTCACTTCGAAGGCCAGCTTCCTTCACAGGCCTACACCCTGCGTTTGAAGCCTTTCTTTGCAGACCCTTCGACCTGAAGGACTACCTTCAACCTTATGATGCCTTCATTGACTACCTTTTGCCCTGAAGGACATCTTTTAACCTCAGGAAGCATTCGTTGCAGACTCATCGCCTTCACAAAGATCATTCGCCGAGGCGCTCCAGAGCCCGATAATTGAAACCATTACACCCTGAAGTTCGACACTCAAACTGCTTGCGCCATCCTTCATTGACGATTTTCAGGCTACCAGCTTGACTCTTTCCCGACGATAATTTGGACTCTGCATCTCTGCTCGAAGAATCTCATCGACCTACACGTCAGATCATTTGGTACTTCTACCTCTTGACCCCAACGAAGACTCACTGCAAGCTGAAAAATGATCCACCAGTCTTCACGAGCAGCTCTGTCAATTTCACCCATCACTGCCTGCTACACCTTACCCATCATCATCGGTAGCTTCCTGAAGGATGCCACCAACTCCAACTAACGCGCTAACCATTTGACGCTATCCAGTCACACTGAAATTATTACTATCATCATCCGCCTGCAGCTGGCTCTCTGTGCTTCTCGTTATGTCAAACAGACAACAATTGGTTCACAACTCATCATTTCCCCCTTATTATCAGCTGAATGAAGCCTCAAAGCCTTCGACCGAATGAAGCTCCTCTAATCTTTCATCATAAAACAGCATGGTCTGCTTCTGGGTTCATCCAAAGTCTTTACCGAAAGAAGTCTTTCAGCATGACTCCTTCAACCCACTAACATGAATTCACTGAGAGGCCAAGAATTCAACCCTGATAACAACACCAACAACGAAATATCACTTTTTATCAACACGACACTTGCCGCATACACCACCACCTACCACCACGCTGATCATCCTGACGAGGTCGACAATTCTTCCAATCACTCGTCCTTCACGACTGACCATCTTCATGTCTAAGCCAGCCATCTGAACCTCGCCTAGAACATCACAGCTCCTCTGATGTATCGTCATTTGCTGTGAAACCTCGCCGAATTTCTCAACCTTACTAACTAAACAAGTCTTGGACGACTCCATCTGGAATCTGTCGTCACGGCATGACGCACTGACCTCTTACACTTTGAAGTCGATGTTCCTTGATGACTAACATTTCTGAGCAACCCGGAAATCACGCCGACAACGACATGGGTCAGAGCTCAAGAATCAAGGACACTGTCAACTTCCCTGATATGCCACAACCTAGGGCCACACCTAGCGAAATCGTTCCGTCTTCACTATCCACTTCTTCAGCAACATGACAAGACAAGGAACTAACCACACCTTCCGGCTATCTTGTCTCCACCAAATGTGTCTTAAAGTAATCTTTGATTTCTAGAAATGCATCCATCTGAGGCCACGTCTGGACTCCCAAACCATGATGTAAAGATCCTCAGAAACCTCGACGCCAATCATTATTCCAGCACTCACAAACTTTACTGGCACCTAAGCTAAAAGAACACACAGTCCAGTTCAAGCCTTAATTTTTCTACTACTGAACAACAGACGAGTGCCGAAGAGGATGAATCCACCTTTCCCTACCATTCTCCACAGGAACCAACATGACTCCGGCCACAACAATCACAAGTTGGATCAACAAGGTTATCCGCAAATTCTGGACATTTTGTACTTCACAGGTACTCCACAGCCAAGTATCCATTGCTCAAATCCTCCTAGCTACATCATGGAGAAGCCAAACTGAGTTCACAAGTCACCACTTCTTTGACATGTCAAGACAAGTTAACACTTAACGAGTGTTTAACTCGTCGTAAGCCAGATGTGTAGTCCAACCCCCTTAAGCACTACATAACAGAAACGAAGACCTCCAGAAGACAGAATCAAGACCCTCCTCACACCCTTCTCAGGACCACCACAACCTACAAAATACAAACCACTCCTGTTTCTGTTCAATTTCAATAAGTGCGAAGTTTTGATTATTTTGACTTTGGGGGGAGCCAACTCGCAATGGAAACTTTTGGGGGGAGCCAGCTCGCAACCCGGGGTAACCTGTCATGTGGTGCCCGCTACCATTATTGACGAGGTCAACTGTAAATGCAAGAAATTTAAAGGTAGTAGATATTTTTGTGCCGGCGACTAAAAACCCCAATTTTTCCGGCAGTCAAAATTGGTTTCTTTGTTTGCCAAACATATTAACCTGATAATTTAGCATTACATTGTCCTCAATTAATGTTTCCCTGGAGGTTTTTTAGTTGCTTGTAGACGCCTGCTTGCATGACTCACTGCGCATGCGCAGCCCTCTCTATATAAGCGAGAACGTGGTTGGACTCGGCATTCATTTTCTTCCAGAGGTTCCTTCCCGTCACCTCGTTTCCCACCTGGATTTGGCTTCCGTGTCGTTCATCTCCCACGATGGATGTCGCACTATCGGACACTGCTTCGACCTCGGATGCTGCTCTCTCTCCTCCTAGTATCCCTCTCGTCCGCGACGACCGCTGCGCGGCCGGCTCTGCACGGGACGTGCATGTCGGCGATGACGACGACGTGATCCCCGCTTCAAGACGGCCAACGCACCCCGCCTCCTCCCGCCCTATCGGCCCTGGCAGAAGATGTACGACACGCCAAGGCGCGACTCCGGGATGCCAAACAGAAGTTCCATGAAGCCTCTTCTCATGCGGGCCTGTCGGTCACCAACTCACATCTCGACCTGTCATCAAGATCGTCCCACCGGGAACACAGCGTCACCCGCAGCGAAGCACAATACCTCGTCGACTAGGTCTTCCGCCGATTCGCCGACAAGATGCCGATGCCTCCCCCGTCGTGCTCCTCATCGGTAAGACAGGCTAACACACAAGACTGGGTCGCATCCACGACGAATCACAACAGCCGCAAGCGAGTGTCGCACACCTCCGATCCATCGGCTGGGAAACGCAAGCACTCACCAGCGTCGGACAACCCTAACGTGTCACGACACGCTTTGACGCCGCCTCCCGCCACGAAACACATCCACTTCCCGGACGACAACAATGACGATCCGACCATTCCCCTCGCTTAATATCAATTAGCTCTCACCCACATGTTCAATGATCAATTGGTAAAAATTGTACTAGGCCCGGGTGTCAGCCATTCAGTAGAATGGAGCCCCAAACAAGCAGACGATTCTGCTATTTCGCTTGCTGAAACCGTATTCGTTTCGCCATTGTCATTCCCCTCGCATCTCTCCTGAAGACAGTTGAAGATACAGTCCCAGACTGTTTCCTGTATAAACCTTCCGAGTCTGCTGACGCTCCAGTGATTAATACAGGTCTTTAAACCAGCTTTGGTTTCGCCCTCCGCGACAAAGACGCAAAACCCCACAGCCTACTGGGCCAATCAACGACTCTCCTCACCTGCCTGCTGCGCAACGGCGGCTCTCTCTTGGGCAAAGGCGACCCCTTGCAGCTCGACATCGACCCTCCAGCTCCTCGTCCCGGCCGTGAATAAGCTTCTTCCGACCCAACGGCGACGGCGCAACTAACTCCAAGAATTTCTATACGTACCGGGAATGCGAATTCCTTTGCAGCGAAGTCAAGCTGGATTTCGAATCAGCCCTCACCATCCCCAAAAGGATTGAAATACCCTCATTCGTCCTGTACGACAACGACAAGTGGTTACGTCTAAGCCTACGAGCAGCTTCACAGGCCGACGTCCTAAACACCGCAGTCAACGCTCTTTGCGAGAAGCTGTCGTCTGACGCGAGCCCAAAAGAAATCCGTAACTTATCCTCCCTCATTTCACAACTTTTCCAAAAGGCGAGTTTTGCTACCTACCACTCCTTAAACTGGGCCACACGGGCAATATTTAATAACACGCTACTTCTACGAGAAGCCGCCCTTACTGCACACAACCTGAATGAATCAACTAGACATCGTCTACGCAACCAACCACTTCACGAGTCCGACACGCTCTTCCGCGGACTAATCCCGACACTCGCACCTCATTTTGACATCTCCTGCAAACCAAAGAGTGTCCGACAAGACAAGACGGCCTTTCGGGCATCCAAACCGTACAGGTACCAGAACGCCCGTCCTTCTCCTGAGGAACCATCGCCGTCCTTGCAATCATAAAAGAAGGTTTTCGGCCCACTTTCCTCTCGAAACCACCACTTACAACAACCCCTCCACGGAACTTCACGACTCCAGTGCCGCATTCCCTGACATCAGAAATTGCACTCTTCCTAACAAAAAGAAGCTATCATCAAAATACAAAACCCGGGGCCATGGTTTTACAGCTCCATTTTCACCCGTCCAAATAAAGACTCATCTTCAACATGAAGACTCATCTTCAACATGAAACCACTGAACAAATAAATGGACAACCCCCACTTCAAAATGGAAACACTGGAATCCATCCGTCTTTCCTTCAAGTAGAACTATTGGACGATTTCCATAGACCTGGAAGACGCATATCTGCACGTTCCGCTGTCTTCCTTTCGGCTTAAACGCAGCACCAAGAGTCTTCACCACGATTTTAAAACCAATTCTAGCTCACCTCCACCAACACCAAATCAAAGCAAGTGCGTACCTCGATGACTGTGCCCTACACAACCAGGACCCCCACCGTCTCGAACAAGACAGAGACAAAACAATCAATCTCCTCAACCACCTGGGATTCGGCGTATACTTCCCCAAATCTCGCCTCACCCCGCAACAAAAATTCACGTTCCTAAGCGCCTCTCATCGGCCCGAATCTCTCCATCGACCGACAGAGTAGAAGACCTCCTCCATCACATCCGCCATTTCCAAAACCAAACAACTTTCTGCCTACGAGAACTAAATTCTCTCATCGGGAAGATGGATTCTCTAGCAACACTGATTCCCTACGGACGATGGATGGTAAGGCCCTTCCACCATCGCCGGATCGACAACTGGTCAAGCCCTCACCTCAATCCAGACCATCAGTTCCCTTTCCACGACGACTTCCCTCGCAACAGCCTCCTTTGTTGGTCGGACATCATAAACCTCACCAAATCAGTTCCACTCCACGAACCCCCACCAAATCACATCATCTTCACAGATGCCTCAAACCATGGCTGGGGAGCCCACTTATGCAACTTGGAAATTTCAGGAACCTGGCGGGAAAGGAAACTTCCAACACATCAACTACCTCGAACTCCGTGCCATCTTCCTCGCTCTACAACATTTTCTCCCAACTATCAAGAACCAAGTCGTCCAAATACAAGCCGACAACACCACAGCCCTAGCCTACATAAAGAAGGAAGGTGGAACCAAGTCCAGACTACTTCACAACCTCACCTCAAAAATCCTCAATCTTTGTATTTCCAACAATATCACCCTGCTTCCTCTCCACATCCCAGGGAACAGGAACGTCATTGCAGACTCCCTCTCCCGCCGCTCACCACCAAAAGGGGAATGGTGCCTCAAGAAATCCATTTGTGAATCTCTTCATAACATGGGGCACCCCGTTGATCGAGACGAGGCACAATGCCAGACTTCCCCACTACATCAGCCCAATCCCGGACGACCAATACGCATACCTGTTCCCTCCATTCAAACTACTTCCACAGATACTACAAAAAGCGGACGAAAGCCAAAGCCTGTTCCTGCTCATTGCCCCTCTATGGCCATCGGCACCTTGGTTTCCACACCTACTGTCTCTACTGGTGGACACACCAAGATCCCTGCCTCCTCTCCCAGATCGTCTCTCTCAACAAAAAGGGTCAAAACTCCACCCAAACCTCCCCAGCCTAAACCTTCACGCGTGGCTACTGTCATCAAACTCCTCAAAAAGGTTGGAATTCATAAAGACGATGCTTCCCGTATCGCCTCAAGAGCCACCAGGGAATCAACAAACAAGATGTACGACAGCCATTGGGCCAAGTGGTTTCATTGGTGTTTCGCAAGGGAGATCAATCCAATCAACCCCACTCTACCAGAAATACTGAGATTCTTCACCGACCTCTTCGACATCGACAAGCTCAAAGGCTCAACAATCCTTGTGTACCGCTCAGCCCTAAACTCAGTATTCAAGGCAGCAGACAAAACTAACCTTCTAGACGACTACCGCATCTCAGCCCTCCTCCGCTCCTTCGAAAACGATCACCCAACCTCTAGAAGACAAGTTGCAGACTGGGATCTTTCAATCGTCCTCCAATCTCTGATGGAAGCCCCCTACGAACCAATTCAAGACAGCTCCCTTCACCTCTTAACCAGGAAGACCGTCTTCCTCGTGACACTAGCAGCCAGTGCCCATTGCTCCGAAATCCAAGCGCTTTCAGCTGACCCGGCCACTGCATCTTCGGCCCAAATTTCTCTTCAGTAACCCTTTACCCAAGATCGGGCTTCCGACCGAAAACACAAAAACCCTCTGAACCAACAAAACCCATAACCTTCCCAGCACTCACGAACTTAACGGGAGATGAACTAGAACGTCTTCTGTGCTCCATCCGAGCGCTCTGTTTCTACCGCACCAGAACTCAACACGAAGACATCCGCAGAGGCAGAAACCAATTGTTCCAACCCATTGACCTCCAAACAGGGGAAACTTCAGCCGCCATGATTTCCCGCTGGATTAAGAAAACAATCACCGTTGCCTACGATAAAGCCAATCTTAGCAGAGAGAGAGCAACAGCACACGAAGTCGGAGCAATCTCGACTTCATGGGCATACCGCAATGCCACCCCAATCGAAGAAATCCTACAGACCGCTTCCTGGCGACACTCAACGACGTTTACCTCACACTACCTGAGAAACATGTCAAGAGAAGAAAAGGGACTACACCGGCTGGGACCAATCGTCGCAGACAGAACTGTGGTCAAGCCCCCCTTTAGCACAATCAGAACGAAGCAGAAGCAAGCCATCCCATGATGGAAGCAAGCCAACCATAGAAGGAAGCAAGCCATCCATAGAAGGAAGCAAGAACTCAAACAACAGTCCTTTTCAGGGCCACCAATCTTTACGAAAGTGAACCAGATTCCTGTTCTCAGCTACCTGTTCTGAATAAAGTGCAAATTTTTTAAATAAAATTTTGGGGGAAGCCTGCTTGCAACCCGGGGCGCCCCGTCAGATCGGTGCCCGCCACCACGTTTGACGAGGTCTGCTGATAATGCTAAAATTATCAGGTTAATATGTTTGGCAAACAAAGAAAGAACATTTTGCCGGCCCCCAGCCAGGCCGGCTAAAAATGGTTTCTTTTTTGCCTAAAACATACTTAGCCTAAGCCCGCCCTACCTCCCCTCTTGAGTCTCGCTTATATAGAGAGGGCTGCGCATGCGCAGTGGGTCATGCAAGCAGGCGTCTACAAGCATCTGAAAAACCTCCAGGGAAACATTAATTGAGGACAATGTAATGCTAAATTATCAGGTTAAGTATGTTTTAGGCAAAAAAGAAACCATTTTTAGCCGGCCTGGCTGGGGGCCGGCAAAATGTTCTTGTTATCACCTTACCGATAATATATACTACCTGTAACCCACCCCACCTCCCCTCTTAAGTCACCACCATGATATATCGAGAGGAAAAAAGATGGTGGCCGTCCCGGACCGAATCTTTTTGAGCAGCTGGCCGGATCTAGAGAGCGAAAAGCCTCGAGTGATAAGGAGCATCCAGGAACTGAATGCAAGAAATTTACAGGTAGTATATATTTTTGGTAAGGCGATAAAAACCAATTTTGACTGCCGGAAAAATTAGGGTTTTTTTTTTTATTATTATTGTTACGTTGCTGTTCAGTTTATGAAAACTGAATTGCTGTAGTAGTTTAAAAAAAAAAGTAGTTACTAAAGCTAATAATATTCTTACAGCGTTATGCAGAAAGTCATATCAGGTATCCGATGCAATGATCTGTTGGAGCCAATGAAACTGCTGTTGACGGATATGCAGAAGAAAAGGGCTCTAGCTCGCAAACGCCATTACAGCATTTATCGTGATATTCTTTTCTTGGCCTTGACGTCACTCGGCAGGGAAAACATCAATCAAGGTAAGGGAAGATATTTCTTAGTCTTGTGCTTCAGTGCAAGTCGCCCCCTCTGTATGTACAGTTATTAAAATTATTCCGTTTATTCAAGACCACATCTATACTGCGGTATGTGTGTTACCAGTCATCACTTTTTTTGATAGTTTTGTTGACGCATCATTTATCGACATTTCAATAATCGTGTATTATGTTGAGGGCCTTCCGTTGAATCAAATCAGTCTTTTATTTTGCTACAGCTGGCCAAAATAAAATTAGTTTGTAAATGTAATCGCAACCAATTTGTGCATTTTGAGGAATTTAGTACTCCGTTGAAAATATTAGTGTAATGCATTTACTAAATTCCTCAAAATCACACTATATAAGCTGTACATTTTGACCAGCAGCAGTTAAATAGAATACTATCATTTGTTTAGTGACATCTTATAGCACAGTAGAACGCTGATTATCCAAATTCCCATTTTTACAAAATAGTCAGGAATTTGCAGTTTTTTAGAGAAGGAATAAGCACCTTCTTTCTTTATGTGCCTGGAGTCATTACGTGCAAAATTTTCTTTTCAGCAGTCTTATACAATCTAGCATAGTTCACACACGTTAAAACTGCGCAAAGAAAAAAGTTTCCCTCTTTTATTTTGCATGAAAATTGGATTATCTGGACTTTCGATTATCCGAACACCCTTATTCGGTCCCAATTAGTTCTGATAATCGAGGTTCTACTATCAGTACCAGGTAACAGTGGTAGTGGTTTTATATCTACTGTAGTTTCTCAAAGTGCATCGGCATTAGCACAAAGTATTTGATGTATAAACTGGGGCTTTTTTTTTATTTTTATAAATTTCATAGTTTCTTTAGTCGTAAGTGAAAAAAAATTTGACCTCTTTTAATGTCACTTAGCAACATTTCTTTCACATGTTTTCCCGTACTTCCACCCCATTTACTTACCTAGTGAGACTAAAAAATGTACTTAAATTAGATGATACCGATGAATGCATGCCGGTTGTGGCCACGTCACCGTTATCTTCCCCCCCCCCCCCCCCTTCGTTCTGTTCTGTTTCGTTTCTTTGTCTATTTGTGTTTATCCTCACCCCTCCCCTTTTATCCTCTCTTCCTGACTCTCCCACTCTCTCTTTTTCACCCCTCTTTCTTCTTCTTTTCTCTCCTTTCTGTCCCCCTCTCTACCTAGCTCCCCCTTTTCTCTCCACCCCCACCCTCCTTCTCCACTCTTCTCCCTGTTTCTCCCTCTCTCCTTTTACTGGCCCCTTTCTCTCCCTCTCCCCGCTCCAAGTTTTCAGTCTTATTATGCTTGCCCCTTTTCTATTTCCTCTCAGTCCTCCCCTTTTCTTTTTCTCTCCCCTTTCTGACTTTCCTCCCCTCTGTTCTCTTGCTATCCCTTTTATCTTACCATTCCATTGCCTACCAAGTGCTTTCCAGTCACTTCCTCTTTTTCTTTCTCTCCCAGTTTCTCACTCTTCCTCTCTATATCTATCTTTCTCCCCCCCCCCCTCCTTTCCACTCCTGGCCCATCTAGTAAATAAATAAGTTTGTTGTAAGTAGAAATGGAACTGTAATTCACTCGAGCACCGGCTCACACCCGAGGTTATTAAAAAATTACCTAAACAATGTGTGCAAACACCCAACTACAATGGGATTATAATAGAACAGGGAAATAAATTGTGTCAGGTACGTTTTCCCGACAACATTTTCCCAACAGTACTTTTACCCGACAGGCATTTTTTCGACAGGACGTTTTCCCGAAAGATACATTTTCCCGAAAGATACATTTTCCCGACAGGTACTTTTTCCCGACAGAACCTTTTTCCGACAGGCACTTTTCTACGACATGACTTTTTCTTAACTTGTACTTTTGAACAACAACAAAAATTCTCATGCAGTTGGTTTAAAAAAGTGCAGATATTAAAATTCATTAAGAGCTATAGTCTTATGTTATGAGCAACGCCACATAAAAAATCCAATGGTTCCTCGACATTTCTATTGGCAAGCACAGTGTTTATGTCCCTGTAGTATTACAACATTAAAACCCAAGAACGTGAAACCACAACATGCTACGATTCTGAACTCGCCTAACATGGAGAGGACACTATCTTGATAAAGGGCAAAATTCTCCCTAGTGTTTAACTTGTTTTATATTGTTGGTTCAGTCCTATTTTAAAGGTGTAGGGAAGGTAAGATCTAACCCATTCTCATTTGTAGCATCCTTCCTCAACTGTGTTACTCTTTGGGATCCTTCCCTGCCCTGCGGCGCTTTGTAACCTGTTGTTTTGTGTCATTTCCATTTGGAAATGCATGCAAATTTGCGTCACTTCCGCCCCTACTTCCCCTCCGTTCTGCCCTCTCTACTAACCTCCACTCTTTTCTTGCCGTTGGCGTGAACAGTTGTGTGATCAGCGATGTCGTTGTTATGGAGAAAGTCAATGGCGAACAACGACAACTTCAGGTGGAACGGAATAATGGACGACTACAAGCAAGGATGGATACTGCGTATCGTGGACGGTTTCGTAAAAAGGCGGGAAAGTGACGCCCGTTGGGAAGCGAACGGCCGCCGACAATGTTGAAGACGAGCGAGACAAAATGGTGGCTCGTGTAGACAGCGTCGGGCGACGTGGTGAGTACGATGTAGTTGGTCGATTTAAACGTTGGCTGTGTGTGATTATTGTAGGATAGTGGAAAAATAACATGGGAATCCGTTATTTATCGTATAGCCAGGGGGCGTACGAATGGTGATAAGCCTACTAGTGCCAACACGTTGGTAGAGTGAGCGAATATTCCACGAACTCGGTCGTGAGGCGAAGCCACGTGCAAAATTATTATAATAATAATGAATACCACTTACTGAAAAAGTGAGGCGGGCACTAGAAGCCGGCTGAGGGCCATGCAGGCGAATAGGCTTATGAGTAGCGCTTGTACTAGACTCGTGGGGAAGTTGGGGCCGTGAAAGATGTCGGAGGTTAGACTGGCGAGTGGAATCTTAGGTTAGCCGGTCGGGCCACGGAGTGGTCGGCTGTTAAGCGCATTGGAGTGGGCCTTGAATGCGAGTTCTTTTGGTGCTGACTTGGGCGTCGGCGACGGTGAAATTCGTTGCACGAGGAGATTGTGAAAGTATTATAAGAACGACTTCCGTCTTGCGGACGAGGGGCGGGACAGAGGTCCGAGCCGTGAATGTCGTCCGAGGGACGAAGTATGAGGTAGGCCTAACGAGCGAGGGGTATCGTAGGCAGGGTGATACGTTGCGAAAACTATTAAATTTGGAAGTATGAGCCCCGTCGATGGGTTGGGCGAACTCGGCGGCACGGATTGGGTGAAATTCGTGGTCGGAAACTGGGCCACGGCGGAATTCAAAATTTGTGGCTGACATTGCTATCAAATAAAAATGCGTACTGGCAGCTGTGGGAGGTGTCGAGTGGCCGGAAAGTCAGCAGTGTGCTCAGGAGAAAAATGGCGGCCGGGATTTAGGGCACCTGGTGTGACCGTGAACCGATTGGTTTGCGAAATTAATTTTTTTCTTACATGGGACGGTGGCATTGGACATTCAGTGTGAACGATTGGCTCGGATTAAATTTTATTTTTTTTGTTGGTTTATTTGGATCGCCGGCAGGGTGGTGAACGCAGGCTGGGTGGGAATTAATTTCCGATCATTTTTGTAATCAGGGCCATTCTGCAAATGGCAGAATTATTTCACCTCGGACGTCGGATTTATAAAAATCCGCTGTACAGATCTGATGGGTGGATGACGGGTGCAACATTGCGAGATATATATGTCGATAGGCATAAAAATTTTTAATTTTTTTTTTATTTTGGAATGTGTGCTGCCGTTGCTATGTGATGTATGGGTCTGTGCTGTGGACCGGTTCGATATTGCTTCACCGAAGCTAGCGAGGCAGGTGTTTCTGAGGTCGTCGTGGCTGCAGCAAGGCGTGGGAGGCACCTTACGGTGCACGAGTGAAACGAAAGTGTCAACGCTAACTGTTATGAGCTGGGTTAGCATCGTGGACACAGGCCGACCTGGTTGGGTGGTTCCAGGGGACGGAATCGGTTGAACAGGTTGAAGCGTAGTCGGCTCTGGTGGTGGCGAAGGCCAGGTGATCGGTGGCTTCGAGTGAGTGGCACACGTGGGCCCCGGCAGTGTCGCGGTCCACCACTGCGTCTAATTGCGGGGAGGTGCTTCGCTTGGGGGCGAGGAAGACAGCCTTGCAGGTCGATGTGAGGGAATTGTTACCAACACTGAATGCGGTATGGTAACAAGTGCGTCTGCAGGGTGCGCGGGCAGGTGGTTTCGGACGATATAGCGTCTGGGGGTACATCAATGAGCGTACGGCGGAATGAGTTCTGCAGATTCGGTATGGTGGTTCTTGTATTGACAGGCGCATATGGGATGTGTTCTGGGAGCAACGTACAGCCAAGGTGTTGGCAAGGCGACGGGTTACCTCGGGACGAGTCCAGGGACGAGTTTGGCGTTCGACTCTACGACTATCGTCGGAGTTCGTCGGGGCGTCTACTCCCAAGCAGGGGTGTCCATCAGGATTTGTTTGTCTCCAAGGCAACGGCACAGCTGCAACAGTTCAGGTCGTGGGACAGGTGACCTGGTGTAGGGGTGATCGACGCCTTCATGGTGTCGTGGACCGAGAGGTGCTCGTAACTGGTTCCCGCAGGTCCTCTCCTGGACGAGAGTGTACGCAAGTCCCCGGACGATGAAGTCTGGTGAGGAGTGATCGTGACACCGGCTTGGGAGGCAGCTCCTAGTTCAGTCTGCTGCAAGCGATGCGTGGAGCTGAACAGTGGGGTTGCCCAACCAAGAGGGTCTCCTGGTGAACCCTTGTGCAAACGGGACGGCCACAGGTTTCTGGGGCCGGTGCGTCGGTGCAGTGGACGTCGACGGACCCGTGTGCACCGACTGCAAAGTTTAGTGGGGTAAGATTCCGTGTCGTAGGACTGGCACGTTTTTGAATCTATCCCAAAGAGTAACACAGTTGAGGAAGGATGCTACGAATGAGAATTGAAGATTCTACCAGAGAACTTGTTCTCGCAGGAGAATTATCTAAGTTCTCAGAGTAGAATCCGACGAAACTGTTGTTACGTTGAGTACCCTCCCGCCTCCCTGCTACGGACTCTTACCGCGCATGTTGCGGGCGAAAAGCGCGGAGGTTAGTAGTGAGGGCAGAACGGAGGGGAAGTAGGGGCGGAAGTGACGCAAATTTGCATGCATTTCCAAACGGAAGTGACGCAAAACAACAGGTTACAAAGCGCCGCAGGTCAGGGAAGGATCCCAAAGAGTAACACAGTTTCGTCGGATTCTACTCTGAGACTTAGATTCTCCTACGAGAACAAGTTCTCTAGTAGAATCTTCAATTTTAACTGCTGGTTAAATATAGCTAGCAATAAAACTGGCTGCCAAATCCCCCAACCTTATAATTCCATAAAAAATATATTCAAAGTCATCTTTTTGAAGAGCTGATTTAACAATTTTTATCATTTTAAGTTCTGTCGGAAAAAAGTACCTGTCTGGAAAATGTACCCGTCGGGAAAAGGTCCTGTCGGGAAAAGGTCCTATCGGGAAAAGATCCTGTCGGGAATATGTGCCTGTCGGGGAAAAAGTACGAATCCCAAATAAATTACCGAATACATGCTATTCTAATGATATAAAACAAACTATCTATAATTACGCTGGAGGTCAGAGTGGCTCAATGATTAGCACCACGACTTGTCTTGTAAGCCCAAGGTCCCGGGTTTGATCGTGGTCTCGTCCACCCTTAACTGTCCATTCGGGAAGAGAAGGGCCCGGAAATGCACTCGTGTTCATGTCAATCCTGGCATGCATAAGATCCTAGGTATTTCCTAGCAAAATTGGCCCTATCCTCCTCATGATAACCTAGCAGTTGAAAAGGATGTTAATTCGATTATCCTTTTATTATAATTACCTCAATACTTTAAAAAAAAAGGATGCTTGCCTCTTAAACATTATAAAATTACTTGAGTTCTCGATACTCAACCTTTTGTGCTCCTCCTTTCTGTTACTCCTCTCACTTCCCCACCTTCTCACTCACTCCCCATTTGTGTGTCTCCTTCTGTGTTCTTTACCCCATTCCTTGCCTTTGTTTTTTTCTTCACTCTCCTCTCTTTATCCACATGTAAATAATTTTATAATAAACTGTTCTTATAACTCACATCCTTCCTCTTTCTCTCCCTCCACCCCCCTCCCTCTCTCCTTTTTTTTTATTGCCTTCCCCTTTAACTCCCCTTCACGATTTCTGTTTTTCTCTCTCCCTTAATTCCTTTCCTTCTTTTTTTATCTTTCTGTCTTCCCTATTTCTTTTGCCACCTTATCCTTTTTCTCTTCCCTGTCTACCCTTGTCTCTCTCGCTCTCCTTTTCTCTGCGCCTCTTTTTTTTTTTTAATCTCCTCTCATTTCCCTGCCCATTATCTCTTTACCTCACTCCTCTTATCTTTGACCGAGTGTACACATACGGTCTTTACGTTGCTTTAACTTGCTTCGACTTAACTTGCGTCGATTTGAACTCGAGTCGCTTAGGAGAAATGTGGTTGTATAGACATTGAAGTCACAGTGAGAGAACAACAGCGTGTCCATGGAGGCAACGCAAGAAATCAGTTTTTGGGGGACACACGGTAGTTCTTAAGAGTGCTTCAACTTCCTACGTCCACATAAAGAGGTGGTTTGCGATAGAAAGCAACTCGAAGGTGGTTTTAGATGGATAATACAAACACATTCCTAAAGCGCTTCAGGCATGAAGTTACATCAACTTGAAGTTCCATGTACTCTCAGTCTTTGTCTGCTGCGGCTTCCCGCTCTTCTCTCACTCTCCCTCCCCTTATCTCCCATTCTTTTACCCTACATCTCTCTCTCTCCCCCTATCCCCTTATCACTCCCTCTTTCCCCACTCCCTATCTCCTCCACTCCCATATCCATTCCCTTCTCTCCCTCTTTCCTCATTGTGCTCTTTGTGTCTCCTTTACCTCTCACTACCTTTTTTGCCTGCCTCTCTCCTCTTAATCCATTCCCTTTTTATACCCTCCGTTTGTCTCCATCCTCCTCATTGCTCCTAACTCCCCCTAAAGCTTGTCGCACACTGCTCCGTTCCGTTCCGACGACGAAGAGAGCCTCCAGGGCCACCGTAGTTAGCGACGGAAGCAATGTGTGGTGGGCCATCCGTTGCAGTCAGTCGCTAACTACAGTGGTCGTGGAGGCTCTCTTCTTCAACGGAACGGAGCAGTGTGCGACAAGCTTAACCCTCCATCTCCACCTCTGCCTCTCTTCATCTTGCTTTTTCATATCTCGCTCCCTCTTGTTTTTTTTTCCTTTCTCTATCCCTATCTCTTTGTTTCCCTGACACTTTTCCATTCAGTCAAAGAGTCGACTTCATCATCACCTTGCTTCTCTGCCAATTTAAAGCCAGTTGTGTTACACAACAATCGGTATTGTTAGTAATGGCTTTTTTTCCAAACAAAAAGTCAATGAGCCATCACTAACTGGATTAAATGCATATTATACAATTGTTATTGTTATGGTAAAAACCAAGTGTCACCATTTGTTTTATTAAAAATATTCTGCTTTTTCTTTCTTTTGTTTTTGTTTTGGATGCTCAAATGTATAATTTTGTCTTGATGCACCAAAAAATCACTTACGTTGACAGTTCCTCCACACTTTAAGCTTTAAACGTGGGAATGATTGATAGTAACGACCACCTTCAAAGGTCAATCGTGCCGTGCTAAAATAATTTCTGTAATGGAATATGTTGAGCTATGGTGTTTGTGTGGGTTTGAGCTGAGGGCGGAGTCATTTGCGTAAGAGGACGCAAGGGAGGCAATCCAATCCCACGTAATCTCAGATTTATCTCCCTCTGAATGTTGCTAAGTTTGTTTTCACTTACGGAGTTGCACTTAGGTGAGGATCATGAAGCGTGGGAATAGCTCAAGCCTTCTTCGTTAATTAGAGTAAAAAAATCCAGTTTGTTAGCCTTTACCTTCTCATTAGATCGTGGAATTATTGGCTCTAAATCGATCACTAGCAAAAGTGACTTCTTTGTTGATGTTCTCTCATCAGGGTAGAAAATGTATGAATCATAAAAGCGGGAAAAAATCAGGTGTGGAAGTGTATGGTTTTATGTTACTGTCAAAACCCTAGTTACTGTATAAAATATATTGTACAAAACTCTGCACATTAGTGGATAGTTGTATTACTCTTCTGCATTAAGTAAGAAAAGAAAAAACAATTGTTATAAATACATTACAGAATGTAAGGAGAAGAAATAGAAAATAACAGAATCTGGGTGGTATTAAATTAACGGTGTGCTAATTTTTTATTAAGTAGTTTTGTTGTGCCTTAAGACACCTGAATCAAACCCGAAGCTGAGACATCTGAAAAGTCTAGAGCAGAAATATCTAAAATAACGGAGAGGAAACCTGGGGATCTGTTAAATCATGGTAGGGGCCACATTGCCTAGAAAAGACTAGTATACAGGGTGAGGCAAAAGTCTGGTCACACGCAAATAACTGCCGATATAATTGTCCTGAGTTAATTCTGAAGACATATTTGTAATGTAAGTTAGATATGGGGAAGCCAATGTAGATATTTTAATGACCTTGAAAAAAGCATTCAAGGTCATCTGCATTCTATCTTCCAAACGGCGCAAGATACAGCAAAAAAATGAATTACAAACCTGTACGCGAGCGTCAAACATGACAAATTGCGAAAATAGATTGAAAATCGGAGCATAATTGCAATAGTTATGAAGAAAACAAAATAGCAACAAAGTCTTCCCTAAACGTTTTAACTGTCATGCAGTGAAGCATAGGGGCTGCCTCTAAAAGCGAGTGCATGCTTGCCGTGTCTTTCCTGCAGCAATGAGTGCAGTTAAATTTCAGATTGCAGGAAACGAAATCGAATACGGATTAGGCCTAAAGTAATGCGCCAACATTCACAATACAGAAAGTCACGTTCGGAATGTGATTACTTTCTGAATTTACATTTTATTTATTTTTTTGTCCGAAGGCTAAATGCCATTTTGAGTGATTTCCAAGCCGGTCGCAACAATCACCCAGCAATGAAAAAACGTTTTGCCGTAATGAATGCCCTCACTTTAACCCGAAGGTGGGAACACCCTGGACATTCGAATTTCCACACTTTTTAACAGCTTCTTAAATCATTATCTCATTACAGATTACTTCCATTAAAGGGTAAATTATAAGTTTATAGTGAACAGGAAACAATTGACAAGATGAATCAGCGTCACTTGCTCTTTGGCAGAGATAGATTTATATTTCTGCCACGTAGGACTACGCACATACGCGGGGCCCCCCCCCCCCACACACACACACACAAAACAAAGTGCTTTCATCACTTTTTTTTCAGGAAAAACGTTTCAAGAAAAATGCAGGATAGGCCGAAAATAAGGTGGTTGGGTGGTAAAATAGGTTTAAATGTGTGGGCATTCGTATGCGCAAATAAACTTTTTTACTATCTGCAAAATACTAACCTTCATTATGTGCTAATCGTTTCGATTTGCTCTTTTAATTGCCCGGAATTAAATTGAAACTCCTATTTACTGTTTCAATCCTTATTACGGTGAGCTTAGCTCACTCTCCGCTTGGAGCACTGGCGTCGCGCCTTATATCACACTGGTATAGCGCTTGCCTGCTCACTTTTGTTTCGGGCATGCGTCAGGAAGGACGTGCGCTGCTCTTTATTTTATTTAATGTTGGACTTCTCCGCTCTTCTCCACTCTTCTCCGCTCTTCTCCGCTCTTCTCCACTCTTCTCCACTCTTCTCCAGGCGGCATTATGGAAAAGCAAGTTGACTTTCTTTTAGCCGCCGGGTTAAAATTTCCGAAATGCACCTGCCTGAAAACTCCTAACGATCTTCACCCTGCGTGCAGAAAGCATCGGGAATGTGATTTTGATGAAATTAAATGCGAGATTTGTGAGCTTCATGATGCTGCAATGATCAAGAAGATTCGTTGAACTTGGAGAAAGACCGCCACGAAGCGTGTACTTCTTAAAGCCAAGAAACGCTGCCCCGCTGAATCTACCCCTGCTTCGGCCCCTAAAACTCCACTCGATCGGCGGCTTGAACTTTTAAGCAAAGATATCAGCGCTCCGATCGTTTTTCTTTCCGAGGACACCATTGCTCAACACAGCGGTAACCCTGTTGCTGACGCTAAACCCGCTTCTGTTGCAAAGGCTGATCCTAGTCTGCGTTCCTTGTTCCCGCCGACGGATTCTTCTCCGTCCGGAGATGAGGTGGTTTTTTCTCCAAGCAACCTTGAATTAGTTGTCTCTGCGGTGCGAAAAGCCACTAAGGTTGATATGAACGTTATGCAGGATGCAATTCGATCTGCATTGAACACGGAATATCGAAATGACATGGATTTGCGTTTTGAAGCGTTCGAGAAAAAGTTTTTTCATTTTGCTGGACAGTTAGGGCTTGAGCGATGTAAAAGTCTAAGTGTGGCCGGCAATCCTAGCGTCGTTGCAGCCGCCGCCCCGACAGTGCTGCCATCTACCGGAGTCGGGACTCACCAATTTCCGATCGCTACCGCTGAGCAGCTCAGCTCTCACCCTGTCGTTACCGATGTTTCTGTACGCAAAACCGATGATCCATCGAAAATAAAAAAAATCAAATGTCAGGATAAATCAGGAAAATGTAAGTACAGTGAAACCTCTTTACAACGATAGCTCATGGGAGTTTGGAAACAGAATGTTATACCAGGTTTATCATTATAAACAATCAGTTTTGCATGCATTGTTGCTTGAAGAGCCTCAAAAACAGCATTGTTATAACAGGGTTATTGTTGTAAGAGGTATTGTTATAACGGGGTTTAACTGTAGTGGTAACGTTATTAAAGGGTCTAATGTGACTGTCCCAGAACAAACGGGCACGATCGAACCGGAGTTCTTGGGACGGAGCTTGCTAGTCGCTGTTGAATCGAAACCAAATAAAAGCGACAAAAAAGCCGAAACACTTAAGCAGAAAAACGCGAATAGTGCTATCGGCTCAGGCTCAAAAATTCCTTCTGACCGAGAAAAGGTCGTAAAGAATGATAAACATGTCACAAAAAGTAGTGCAAAGCACAATGACCCTCTTTCTAGGCTGAAGGAACAGATGAATCAGCTTCAGAAAGAATTAGACTCGTTGGCTAAGGGCAATGAAAAGCGTTCGAGTAAAGACGTTACTAAAGTTCGCCACTCGGATCATTCTAAGCGAACTGTTCCATCCAAAACTCACAAAAAATTCAAGCAATAAAGTCTGCATTTCGCCAAGACTGGAAAAGACGTCAGAAGTGTTGCATCGTTTACCCACTTTTTCGAACGGTGGTAGCCATAATTCAACGGAATGTCAGTCTCCCACACTTCGTCACGGTTCTCCACGGTTCTCCTCAGTGCGCCACGGTTCTCCACGGTTCTCCTCGGTGCGCCACAGTTCTCCACGGATCTCCACGGTGCGCCACAGTTCTCCGTCTTTTATTAAGACACAGCATGAAAGGCCTTCCCACGATGATGAATTTTTGAAATACAGACACTTTGCTAAAAAGAGGTCACACAGCAGTGACTGTTCTTCTCGTTGTGGCTCTTCCAAACGATGCAAGGTGAATTTTGCAGATGCTGGCCGTCATGGAAAATTTATTGACGACTCTGATTATCCTGATGACTCGGATTCGGTTGATGATAGGCCTTCTCGAAATAGCCCCGACAGTGCGAAGTCTCTGCCTCACAAGCCTACCAACACGGACATTTTCAACGAGGGACCGGATTTTGTTCCATGGGAGATTTTTTCGGCTGCTCTCTATCGTAACCTGCAGGACTCTCGCTTTTGCAAAGTTTTTGTTCCTCCAGAGGAGGACCCCCTTAATCCTCCAGCCGAGCCTCTGGTCAACACTAGTGATGTTTCTTTCTCTTCCATTAACATTCCACAGTCAGAAGTCGCGTTTCGGCAGCTGCTCAATGAAGAGAATCTGACGCGAAAGGATGAGAAGCCAATCGCTGTTTCGAAGCCTTTTCCTCCACATGACCCCAAACAGAGAAAAATGTTTTTTCGCTCGGCCGGTAAAGGAGCGCCGTCTAAACGTCGCTATGACACCTTCGAGGAGGCTGAGTTCGTGACTCCCGCTCAACCTATGGAACTCAATTCTACTCTAAAGACTCCTGCTTTCGTTTTTGTTCCTTTGGCTGCTCATGAAGAAGACGAGTCAATTCTTCGTTGTGCTTTTCGTGCCAATTCTCATGCGGAGATTTCTTTCTCTGCGTCCGCGGTTGCCATCCAGTCACTGGTTAAAGAAAAGCCTGAACTTGCCGAACATCCTTTGATTCAGGATTTCAAGAATCTCACTAAGAGAGCTTCATCTTTTCAAAAGGACAGCTTGGCCTGGAGTGCCAGGTTGCTTCTCAACATGGTTTTCAGACGACGTGACTCAGTCCTTCAGTCTGCCGTCAACACTCCTGTTGATGTACTGGATCAACTTCGCCTGTTGCCGATCCACAAGTCCAGGGAGCTTTTCGGTGGCCAACTCCTCACCCTCGCGCCAGAACTTAAGGAGAAAGCTAAACCTCCTCCGGCTTTTAAGCCATTGCCACCGAAGAAGAAGTTCAGCATCTTCAACAGCTCTCGCCAGTTTTTCTCCGAACCTGCAGTTCAGCAGCATAGGGACCTGAAAAATCAAAAGGAGGAACGGAATCCAGCCACTCCCGAAAGGAAACGTCCACACTCGCCCTTTCCAGGAACGCCCCTTCACAATTTCGTGGTAGGGGCAGAGGATTTCGCCGTGGGAGAGGAAGTTTCAGGGGCAGGGGGAGGAGGCCTCGCTATTGACGCGAAACCCTCCCATCCTTCCCCTCTTCACCGACAGGTGGGGGGAAGGATACGAAGGCACTTCTCAAGCTGGAAGCGTATCACAGAAGACGCCTTCACTCCCTCGGTGGTACAGAATGGTTACTGCCCACCCTTTTTCTCCTTTCCGGCAACGACATCGGAACCACCAGATTGGATCACTGCAATTCCTTTCGACACGAAGCTGGAAAAAGAAGTTCAGCTTCTGCTCCAAAAAGGCGCAGTAGTGGAGTGCGAAGCGAACACCCCAGGGTTCTGGAGCCCTGCGAGGGTGATTGGAATAAAAGGAGGGGGCAGCAGGCTCATCTTCAATTTAAGGAAGCTCAACGGCCACCTCCAAAAGGAACATTTCAAGATGGAAACAATTCAATCGATAAGAGAAGCACTTCAAAAGGGAGACTTCACCGTTTCCATCGATTTAGAAGAGCATGTTCCTTATCTGCATGTTCCTTTACACCAACCACTCCATACATCGCTTCTTTCGTCTGTACACGGGAGGAAAATCCTACCAGTTCATAGTGTTTCCGTTCGGGCTGGCTACAGCGCCACACGTTTTCACAGCCCTTCTTCGTCCGGTTCTGGCTCACCTTCACGAAGCACAAATTCGGGCTCATGCATACCTGGACGACTGGCTGCTACGGGATCAATCCAGACAGCAACTTCTGCAGCAAAGAGACATATGCCTTCGCCTATTCCTGAGCCTCGGCCTCGGCGTCAACCTCCTCAAGTCTCGGCTTACCCCCTCGAGGGAGTTCGTCTTCCTAGGAGCGCTCTTCAACACAGAGTCATTCACAGTTCGTCCCTCCCAGGAAAGAACAGAGAAACTTGCGTGAAGCCTTGGAAGTCTTCTTCAATCTCAGGAGACCACTGCCCTGGATCTTGCTTCTCACATAGGTTTAATCGATTCTTGTGCGAAACGGGTTCCGCTTGGCCAGTGGAAAGCGAAGCCAATACATTGGTTTCGCAATTTGGAATGGGATCCAAAGACTTCATGGGACGACATCATCTCCCTCTCCAATCTTCCAGCGGAGTCTATTCAATGGTGGATGAATCCGACAAACGTTCAAGCAGGAGTTCCGATTCACGAGCCCACTGCGGACGGACTTCTTTTCACGGATGCGTCAAACACGGGCTGGGGAGCCCATTTCGAAGGTCTCCAGGTTTCGGGAAAATGGACAGTTGCGGAGACGGATTTGCACATCAACGTTCTCGAGCTGTGGGCCATTCGCTACTCGATTCTGGCCTGGAAGAACCACCTCAAGGGAGAGACCATAACTGTCATGTCAGACAACTCAACAGCAGTCTCCTACATCAAGAGAGGAGGTGGTACTCATTCCGCGTCACTGATGACCGAAACCACGAAGCTCTTCGCAACTTGCGAACTTCTCCGCCTAAATCTACGACCTCGACACATCGCAGGGAAGTTGAATGTTCTAGCCGACGAATTGTCCAGGCAACATCGGATACCAACGACCGAATGGAGGTTGGACCCGAAAATTTGCCAAGCTCTGTTCCAGTTGTGGGGGAAACCGGTGGTCGACCTGTTTGCCACAAGATTCAATACCCAGCTTCCGAATTTTGTATCCCCCTTTCCCGACTCGACAGCTTGGGCTACGGACGCGCTGACCTTGTCCTGGACAGGGATGTTTGCATACGCCTTTCCACCGTTCTCCCTTCTTCAAGCGACACTTAACAAGATCTGCCAGTCCCAGGGGGAATTTATCCTGATCGCACCTCTGTGGCCTGCAGCCCCATGGTACATCGACCTCATGGAACTGAAGAAGGAAAGTCCAATTCCCCTTCCGTTGTCGGAGTTCATCTTAACGCAACACCATGGAAGGACGACCCACCCGTGCCCAGATATTCTTCATCTTCACGGGTGGAGACTCTGACGACCAACCTTAACTCCGATGGTTTCGCACCTGAAGTCGCCGAACGTCTTCTACACTGTCATCGTGCATCGACAATCCGAAATTATGAAGCTAGATGGAAAATTTGGTATTTTTGGTGCACCGAACATAAGTCCGATCCAATGAACCCTTCTGAAGCCTCTCTTTCGTCATTTCTCGAACATCTTTTCAACAAGGGTCTGTCCCCGTCTGCCATCAAAGGCTACCGCTCGACAATCAACTCAGTTCTATCGTGCTTGGGAGTAAACCCAGTTATAGGCAGTAAAATCATTTCACGTCTCGTTCTAGCGTTCGAGAACTCTAGACCCAAAACAAAACATCTTTTCCCCAGGTGGAATTTGCCGTTGGTTTTATCTAGCCTCGAGAATGCTCCATATGAACCTCTTCACACGGCTTCTTTAATTCACTTGTCTCAGAAAACGGTCTTTCTTGTGGCCCTTGCTTCTGCAGCCCGTCAAAGCGAGTTGGCAGCGTTTTCCAGGGAAGACAACCACATCAGGTTTGCTCGGGACTGGTCCTCTGTTACTTTAACTTTTCCAGCTGAATTCAGAGCTAAAAATTTGAAGCCGAGTGTGGCTCCCAAGCCAATCATCATCAAAGCTCTAGGACCCATTGTGGATCCGGAGGGAACAGAAAGGTTGCAGTGCCCAATTCGAGCTCTACGCCACTACCTCGATAGGACAGCGATTCCCATCACTTCGAACTCTACAGGAGAAAGACAAGTTAGGCCTGCTTCACTTTTCCTGCAGATTGATTCAATCTCTGGTGAACCGAAACCGCTTTCCATGACACCAGCGAAACTTGGACGATGGATCTGCGAAGTTATCAAGAGGGCTTATGAACTAGGCCCAAATCATCTGGACCTGCCTAGTGAAATTCGGGCCCATGAGCTCCGTGCATTGGCTGCTTCTTGGGCTTACGGATCAGGAACTCCTCTCGACGAGGTTGTAGCGGCATGTTCTTGGAATAACCGGAACACCTTCATCTCTCACTACTTGCGCGATACAAATGCTTCGAGAGGTGAACAGTCCATGAAGGAACACGTCGTCGCAGGGAGTCGTGTTGGCCATTATCTTGACTGAACAAATGTGAAGGCGTCGGAGAAACGCTTTCACAGTAGCAATTCTCGGTCACTTTGGTTAGTCACATGCCTGAGAGGTAAATCTGTGCTTCACGAACTATAGTGCAACGCACACAGTGCCAGTCAGGGGAAAGTTCAGCAGTGTGATCATTTCTCTGCCGTCTTAGTGCATTAGTGCGACATTTAAAGTGTGCATCGTTAGACCTTCACACATGTGTTTATCAGGTGGAAGGCTGACATGCCATGGAATTCTTTTGCAGTTCAAAATGACACAGAAAAAAGTGCGCATTTTTATGAACTATCACTTGCCCCCAAATGCAAAGTAAAACAAGTGTCTGATTGCGAAACGGGGAATGAGTCAAGAGGAAAGCTCTGCCTTTAGAAACAAGGTGGGTAGTTCTCTTGTAATTATTGATTATTTAATTTTAAATAGATTAAGACTTGTGCAATTAGTCTAAAAGGTAACCGAATGTGAGCTTAGCCGGGTTCGTGCTCTCCCTCCAACCAGTTGGACAAAGTCAGCACATAATGAAGGTTAGTATTTTGCAGATAGTAAGAAACGAAAATTTTAACACCGATTAAAATTAGTTTTTACTATCCTAAAATACTTACCTTCATTAGAACCCACCCTTCCTCCCCGCTATCGCAGAACCCGTGGCTTCCAGACTGGAACATGGGCCAAAACAAAAGTGAGCAGGCAAGCGCTATACCAGTGTGATATAAGGCGCGACGCCAGCGCTCCAAGCGGAGAGTGAGCTAAGCTCACCGTAATAAGGATTGAAACAGTAAATAGGAGTTTCAATTTAATTCCGGGCAATTAAAAGAGCAAATCGAAACGATTAGGTAGTGAAGGTAAGTATTTTAGGATAGTAAAAACTAATTTTAATCGGTGTTAAAATTTTCGTTTTTTTAAGTTTGTTGGTAGGGGTAGAGGGGCGGAATTTTACCTTGTAGTAGTAGGCTAATTGTAGCATTATTCAAATGTACATATTACCGACTGGAAGACATGAAATAAATAACTGAGGGGAGAGGGGAAAATTCGATTTATTAGCTGTTTACTTCAAATGTTTTTTTTTTTATTATGATACCATACAGTTCGCAACACAAGAAAAATAATCATCCATTAACAATACAGTGGTCGTAAGTTTTCTAGTAGCAGGGGACAAAAAGTGGGATGTAATTTTTCGAGCCCCCCCCCCCCCAACTGCCCCAGAAAAAAGTTTTTCCGCCTTCGGAGATGAAGTGTTGGCATTCGTAACAACAATGCGTTTTGGCGGTTGTGGCAACCGGGCTGGATGTCGCTCAAAGGGACATTACCGCCGGAAAAAAATAATAAATGTAAAACCAGAAAATAATCACATACCGAACGTGACTTTCTGTGTTGTGAATGATGGCGCAATACTTTAGACTTAATCCGTATCATACGTTGCTTTCTTTAATTACATACTGAACTGCACTCATTCACTTGCGTTGATTGACGCAGGAAATACTCGCATCACATAGTGCATTCGCTTGTACAGGCAGCTCCTAAGCTACACTGCATGACAGTTAAAATGTTCAGGGAAGACTTTGTTGCTATTTTGTTTTCCTCATAACTATTGCAATTATGCTCCGATTTTCAATCTGTTTTCGCTGTATGTCATGTTTGATCCTCGCGTACAACTTTGTAATTCACTTTTTTGCCGTATCTTGCGCCGTTTGGAAGATAGAATGCAGATGACCTTGAATGCTTTTTTCTAGGTCATTGAAAGTATCTTCATTGGCTTCCCCATATCTGATTTACATTACAAATGTGTCTTCAGAATTAACATAGGACCATTACATCGGCAGTTATTTGCGTGTGACCAGACTTTTGCCTCACCCTGTATATCCCATAGCCGGTGAAGGAGCCTTTTAGTCTTTCACACTACCCTAGCTAGTACAGACTGGCCAGGGTTCCCTTTCCAGTCATCGATCAGATCAGGTTTTTCAGGCAACTAGTATGAGCTCTAAGTACCTGCCCTCATTATTGCTGAAATTATAAAAACATATTTGGAGAAGAGGGAAGGGGAAAAACTACGTAGTAAAACTGAATTATTACGTCCGAAATATTGCTACTGATTCTTGTAGAGCCACAAGCCACATATGCTTCTATAATCTCCTGCACATTTAATTAGAATCTGAAAACTTATTTAAAAAGATGATAAATATTATAGCATCTCAGCCACAATACTAGGCCACTGTGGTGGTATAGTTAGGAGTTCAATTGGAGGTTTAATTTGTGCTCGAGCATGCTGATATTTAGCACAGAAAAAAAGAATCGGATGAATAAACATGGGTGTTTGTTTTGTGTGGAATAAAGCTGCTGAAGAATCTTTCTGAACATCACATAGAATTTGTTGCAATCTTTACCCTAAGACTGCATTTAATACTATGGTGGCATCATTGACATAATCTTGTTTTTGTTTAAGATCCTCTTCTATCTTGATTAAAATAGAAGCTTACTGGGTCAGTCGTAATTTTAAGGTCACAGTTAACCCTGGGAAGCTAGTTGCACTTTTTTGTAAAAGTCGGCCAGAGAACGGTTCTCCTTCCATGCTCATTCCAGCATGAGGAAGTCCGTAATGATACATCTTGTTTACCCCTTACTACTAACCCCCTCAATCCTCTCTCTCTGTCTTATACGGGAAAGGACACATTACCACTAACTGAGAACATCAAAAACCGAGTTCTACTTAAATTTTCGGTGGTTTAACCGACCACCTTCGTCAGAAGTCCGCTCATAAAACGGCACAAACTTCCTTACATCACGTGGCTACGTCGTTCATTTGAAAAAGTAATCAAATGTGCGAAACAGCTAAAGGATCCTTTACATTGAAGTGTACAACTCATGATTTATGCAAATACTCGAACTTCATTGATTCACAACCAATTCACGTTGCTGCTAATTTTTGACAGTCATTTGAACACTAGTTAGTGTTAAAGCGCTGACTATCTTCATCAGGCTATCTGCGTTCTGGGCACACACATAATAACTAGTGTTTAAATGACTATCGAAAATTAGCAGCAACGTGAATTGGTTGTGAATCAATTGACGTTTGAGTATTTGCATAAATCATGAATAATCAAATGCTCAAAAATTGTAAATATGTCCGAATATCGCTTAAAACCTTTTGTGTAGGCCTTCAACATAAGTTTTTTTTTTTTAAGCAGAAAGTAAATATTTTATGAGAAATAAAAATAATGTAGTTTTCCCAGCATCTTTATAACCCCAACAAAGCAAAGCATTTAAAGGGGGGTTAAAAGTTACCGGATTCGCACAAGGTGCTTGCAGTCCTTCAAAGTCCTTGAATTTTATTTATTTTTTTGCTGTTGCACTCTTAAATACTATCATAGCTTTGAGCAAGAAACTTCTATGTTTTTCGTAAAATGTTGTTGATCTTATAAATTTTGTAGCTCCACGCATTTTCATCGTGGTTTACTAGGCTTTTAAAATTAATCTTGTAAAAAAAATGTAGATGGAAAAAAAGCGAAGGGGGAAAAACCGTTTCCAGGTGAAGCTCATTACCCTGCCTGCAGAAATTCAAGCCAAGGCCACTGCTCTAACCTAATCGGTTACAACAAACACGGAACACAACAGTTTTTTCCTCCAGTTATTTCAGCAGTTTCCACTGGTTTTTCTCTGCTGCTTTTTCCCCCATCATGCTCACGATTAAAACATTGAATATATTAGTGTATCGTGAAGTGAAGTGAGATGGTTGTTGGCAAGTTTGTTGCTTAATGAATGTCCTTGGAAAAGTTGAATTGGTATAGGAAAATTACTTGAAAAAATTATATTAGTTTTAAAAAAAAATAGTGCTTGAATTTTTGTGTGTGATCTTCTGCGAACCTGTAATCATTTGTAAGGTGTTGATAAATCTTGGGATTCGCTTTTTTGAAATGGCCTTTCCGAACAAATGATTACAACTGACAAATTGTAAAGGCCAATCTAGTCAGTGAGCTTTGTCAACAATGGCGCCATTGCTTTTGAGGGCATTTTATGGCAAGAGGCCAACTGATTTTATTCAGTTCTACAGCAACTTTATTCTATCCAAATGTACAAGGGGATAAACAAAGAACGAACATATTTAATTGTCCTATTCCCTATCTTTATATGTGAGCCGAGGGAAACGTATATACGCTTGTATATATTAAATACAGTAGTTGTTGTGAAATCCAAAGGGCAATGGAAACAGCTTGGTATCTGTGTGTTTACATTTTTATGCATGATACCATACAAATTTCATTAAAGAAGTGTAATCTGAGAAAGCAAATTAGTGGCCTGTGCTTCGATTTAACTTCAAACAAATGTCCTTTTAGCTTAGGGCAAGTTCTAATATATCCAGTAGGGCAAAATTGGAAATATTCTTCATCCCTACTGCAGATACTTTTCTGTGGATATATGAAATTTCTCACGCAAGTGGAAAATAGCTTTGACACCCTTAAATGACTGGTACATAATGATTTTCAAAAATATGCAAATGTTTTGGATGTAATAGGTTTTCTTTTGTTTTTGAAAAAGTTCTTCTGGCGGGAATGCTTTGTATTTTCTTTTCATGTACAAACTTTGCTTCATTTTATTACACAAGGTAGAATAAAGTCCTTTTACCCTGGCCCTGCCCTCCCGTTCAAAACTCCTGCACTGTTGAGATAACAAAACCAACGAGTGGAACCAAGTTTTCCCTAGGGGACCACTCACACTGGCTAGGAAGAGACTTGTCGCACCTCCTCACTCCCAAATAGAAATAGCGACGTGGCTAATTATTTTTATTGTCATTATTATTCTCTTATCTTCTTTGGAAAACATTGATCTTTTGCCTTGTCTTAGAAGTGATTTAGTTGCAATTTATTCATTACAGCATCCTTTGAACGAGAGTATCGGCGAGCCTACGACAAGTTAACCCAACGTCAAATCGACATGATGCGGAAATGCGATTATCCTCCTTCGCTTGGTGTCATTCTTTGCCGACAGACGTTCCATGACTTGGAATTGTGACAGGACCTTACCTGAGACTCGTTCTCATTGCTCACCGTACGGTTGTGATGCTAGATGTGGGGTTACACACCCAACCCCCATGCTACAAAGAAGGGGTGGGAAATACCGGTGCCGGTACACCAGTATATTGCGGCAGCTGACTTTTTTCTGATAACGTTGTGTACAACGCGACTGCTACAATAGTCTCAAAACGTTTGACTGGTAAATAATGGAAGCCAACTGAGGGTGGTATGCTCAGTCGTTTGTGGACGACCAACTGGAGGTGAAGACCGGCTCGTTTGTAGCACGGAAGGACGTAAGGCTGTAACATATAAGATGTGTAAAATATATCTGCTGTAAGTATTTTCATTTTAGACTTGAAAAGAAGGGCTATAGTTTATTATAGTGTTGTATTTATAACTGTTTTGAAGATTGTTATATAAATTTTGATCTCTAGTGGTTACGAGATTACCATGTTTGTGCGTGTATAATAATTAACTCCTATAAGGAAGGAATTCAATTGATTGGAATGAAGAATCAGCTCAGACACTCGATAGGTATTTAACATACAGTATCTAGTTTCTTTTTTTTTTATGTGTATTTGAATACAGTAATTATGTTTAGTTCTTAATATACTGCAACGTGTTATATGCGTAAATGAATTTTATACTTGGAGTAAATGTTTTCTTTGTATAAATAAAAGTAGAAAAAGCGTTAGTTGTATAAATAATGTCACGTACGATTGTTAATGGAAAGCACACACCATTTGTGTTTGTGTTGCCAGGAAATTAATTGTAACATACAGTAATTTGTTCTGTAAAATGCCTTTTTAAAACGTGGTTAAAAATTTTACGCTGGCATCTGCTGGTTGTTAGATTAAGCGTAATGTTAGCCTGGTGACTGGTTAGATGTATATAGCTAAGTTCCAATCATGTTTAAGATTTCATGTAAAATGATGTAAGATTTACAATTTTTGAATTTTTCGAATTTTAACTGTTATTGTATGCCATTCATTCATAGGCATTCATCATTGCTTGTCTAACTACTCATTACGTATTAAAAAAAAATGCTTTCCTTCAGTTTTCTTTTGTCTGGTAATTTATGTTACAATAACGCTGTAGGGTTCCAGTGCTCCGTAAGAAATTGTGTAGCAATTGAAAAAAAAAATGATTGTTTGTGGGAGGAAAAAAGTATGGTGTTTCTTCTTATCCGTCACTGTCATGAACCCATCCAAAATTGCAAGTCCAAGGACGAAAAGCGAGGTTTGAGAAGAATTCCTAGAACTGTCCCCTAACAAAATGCATGTGTAAAAAAAAACGTTTATTGCAAACAATATGTAGAAGTAAATAAAAAATTGGTAGTCGGAAAATGTTTACGAAGGGTACGGATAAGGTTTGAATGCCCCAAAAATGTAAGCAAGATACTACTACATAAATAATGTAAAAAAAAAAAAAAACACAAATACCGTAAATCCTCTATTTATAGCCCGGCCCACTGGTTGAAAATCAAGCCATTTTGACCCGGCTACAATTAGAAACTAGCTACAACTGGAGACCGGCTACTACCAAATTTCGAAAGGAAATTTGTGGCATCAGTTCCATATAGTACATGTGTCCTACATGCTTTTTATAGATTTTTTTCAAAAACAAGCCATTAGACCTGGCTACAATTAGAGGCCCAGCAACAACTAGAGACCGACGACTACTGCTTTGTGATTGACAAAACAGCCAGCCACAAATAGAAGATTTATGGTATATAATTATATACACTAAAATACACACACAAAAAAAACCGACCGGTAAACTGTGTATTATTTTGTGGAATTGCAGCGGAGTCTGGTGGGATAGTTGAGAGTTGTAGCAGCAAGCTACAAGAGTCTTATGTGCCATCACAAGTGTTTACTATGACTTCCATTTGCTATAGAAATTCACTTTAGCCTTCAAATTGGTGCAAAAAATTTACTTGAGACCAAATTTTTTTTACGCAGAGGTTTTTGACTGGTTTTTGCCTGTGCAACATAAATTAACTTTATGTGGCTTAAATCGTGTGCGCGTAAAACTCTCCATTCACAGAATGTATTGTGCCCGTTTTACCAAAGGTTTACCCGGCTGTCATCTAGAAGGGGGTCTGTGCACACTGCTTACGGTTACTAACAAAACGTGAAGGTGACAGCTTCACATGGCAACAGTTCAAACGTAAATATTCCTGTCTTTTCTGAAAATACTCGTCAGGTATACACAATTGAATTTATTTTTAAATATATATTTGAAGAATATGAATTTTACGTGTGAACTCAGGTTTAATCAAATTCAAGCTTTCATCTTCATGTTTATTTACCACTCCCTGCAGAGCCGGCTGGACAAATTTTGATCAAGCCTGGAAAAGTCCATAAATGTGTTTCATCCAGATGCCTAAAATCAACCATTATATTCCACCAATGTAATCCACCAGTGTATTCTAGCATAAGTATTGAAGATGTATGGAATCAATAATGGAAGCAATCTTAAGTTGGCAAAGTAAGTTTTAATAGGAACAGAAATGAGTGGATGATGTACAGTGGACGAATGGCTTTTACTATTTGAGAAAAATACCCTTTGAATGCTACACAGCCTACACATAAAACAATATTCTTAGTGTAACTAACTCTTAAAACCAAGAATACGCACATTCCAGGAAAATTATTGTGCCTCTATTTTCTCAGCACACACGACATTGTGCAGACTTAACATATTGTGATAGCAAATACAAGTACACAGTGGCAACTGTATAATGTGCAGACACCATAATTAGTTTTAATAACAGATATACTTCAAATTTTTTACATTTAAAAAAATTTCAACTCACTCCAAAGCGCATGCTCTTGAGCTTTCCTTCAACTTTGCGTTGTCTTGCCAGATTGTTCAAAATCATGAGTAATTCGCCTGCCGTTCGACTTTTCTTCCTGCGATCTGAAAGGAAATTTTATGTTTAAAATTTTGAAGTGCCAACAACCATTCTTTCTGGTCATCATTATGAAAGGGCAACTGTCAATATTAATAAATCGGTAAACCCAAAACAGCAATTCAATTCCATGTTAAGTGTTTGATCGCCCCAAAGATGCAAAACGTCTCGGTTACGGGATGGCAAGACCCCAAAAAACAAAAGCGTGAAGTGTTAATGGAAAAAAGTTGCCACACCGTTGGCCGTTTTGGTCCTCAAAATTTGGTCCATGGTGAGCCTTACAAAACAAACAGCAGCCAGTGGTCGGCGTCGGCAATTTCAAACCAAGAGAATGCTGGCCTGAATCCCTTGACTGACTCAGAGTACGTGGGACTTGACAAAAAATGGCTATACAGCCTGCGTGTAAAAAAAAATTATTGAAATTGGTCAAGAAATTTCGGTGTTATGGGGCTGTAAATGACCAGATTTTACCGTTTTGCATTGTTTTAAACATTGTTTTTATAGCCGACGAAATTTACATTACCTTTTTTATAGCAGTTCCCCCTTTTGAGCTTGTTTACCCTAGAACTTGAAAGTTGACTTCCCTGCTGAGCTCATAATAGTACTGCGCGGGCTGGGCCAGTCTATATAAGCATGCCGCGCCAGCCTGACATCATCATTTCTCCTAGGGCGTTCACGCTTCGTGAACCGCCCTTGAGCTTCGATCCCCACACGATCTGCGTACCTTCGATTGCCTGCGATCCCGATCCATACCGTCGATTCCCTTTGGTCCACATGAACTCACCAGTTGTCGTTACTGTTCCCGATTCCTCGGGAATACCAGTCGTAATCCAGCGGCCCATGATCCGCCTTGCCTTTAAGAGGCTCCACTTTCGGCCTCGGTTCTTTCAACCACCGATTCCTCTCACACAGTATCAGCCCCACTTTGACGCCTTCATCGTTCTTCCTAGGCAATCGCACCAGTCGATTGTCTCAGGAGCTCTAGCATATGGATTCACCGATCTTAAAAAAACAAAAAAAAACTCGATTCTCACTACTGGAGGGGGATCGTTCAGCGATCCTGGGGAGGGGAATTCGATCCCCTTTTCCTCAACCCAGCCAGAAGTAGGGAACTTCAATCTTCACCAAACGATCCCGGATCATGTGCCCCTTTGCCATATATTAATGGTTAAGGGAGTGCCCAGCATAACCGTGGCTTGGTCGGCACCTTCACGACTGATTCCGATTCATTCCACCGGATTGTGTTTACGATTGCTCTTGATTCCAGTCACATCTGTTTCACATTCTCTGCGAAAGGGGCTGCATCCTTGCAGCTTGCTCGTTCCTCTCCTCTTGCGATGACATTGATTCCGGTCCCCTTCCTCATCTCGGTCCTCGGATTCGAAACCTGGGGGGG
>JAHWFP010092863.1:0-11566 GCA_023313725.1 Lithobius niger | reverse complement strand
CCCCCCCCCCCCCCCCACCCTCTCCCGACGCAGACCAACTCTAACTGCATTGATGACCTTTGAAAGTAGTGATATAATTCAACCAGGGAAAGGCCGCCATGTTGATCTTATTAGCCAAGTTAATCTCACCGAATAATACTTTGGACATTAAATGAAAACTAGAAGATTTGCTGCAGTGAGTAGCAATAATCTAGTTTTCATTTAACTTTCGAACGATTAGTCGGTGCGATTAACTTGGCTAATAGGATTAACCTTGGCGGCCTTTCCCTGGTTGAATTATATGACTACTTTCAAAGGCCGATCCTTTTTGGAAACTTGGCGGCTTCTTTTATACCAGTTTTGGTTTTGGGTGGATTGTACATACGTCTCAGAACGTAAACTACAACCAAATTTGTATTCTATGAACTATAGTTTATTTGATTTTTTTCTTTTGTCAGTTATTTGCAATTGTAATTCATGACAAACATTGCAGATATGAAGCCTTTTTAGTTAGGTCTGTTGATGATTGAAGCAATATCTTCGATATTTGTACCGATGGCATCATTTTGCCAAAACAGTCAAACCCGAAGATAACAAGTTGTCCCATCTTAACCTAAAAATAACCATTGATGCCGCAGGGGCGGTAATATGAGAACCAACTGGTCAAATCACTAAATATCCGAAAGGCGGAGTCCTAACTATGCAAACCATTATAAGAGAAAGCCAGGGAGAAAATAATTAAATCATTAAGCTGATATTTGGTAACCGTATAATAATTTTAAGGTCATAAAACCCCTACGTAAAATTACATATGCAATCCTAGGGCGACGCACACAGTCCAAGGAAAATACATAAAACTATTAATTGTATAAACACGGTGCCTTATTATTTTTTTTACAAATTTTCCTTAGATGCTCTTCCATTTTTTTGTCTTCTGCACGTAATTTTTTCTTGGTCCGTCCCTGCGCCCTCGAGTCCTTTTGCTTATCAGTGGAAAATGTGCCAGTCACATATTGTCTACCGCAACTTGCTCACGTTTTTACTAATCGCTTCCTCCTTACCGAGGGTTCTTACTCACGTGGCAGGCATGAGTTGGCTTGCTACTGAAGTGGTATGGGGATTTAAGGCAATTGGGAATAAAATACCTGACCTTGATAACGGTTACGGCTATTTGATGAATTCTGGTAAAATTTTTTGGGGTTTATTACCTTTTTTATAATCGTTAATCAGTTAAAGTAGACTAATTTTTAAAAAAGAATTTTTTTCTAAATTTGAACACCAGAATTTGGCGCCCCTGTTAAGTCATTTTTGGGGGGGCAGCCGCCCCCCCTGCCCCCCCGTACGGCACGGCCCTGCATGTCAATAAGTGTGATTAATTTGTGTTTTAGCAGGGGTTTGATTATTTGGGATTTGTTTTGTTTTGGTTCGTTCCCTTGAATTGGAGTTCAAATTATAGTTCGTTTCGTTCAAGTAACGCTAATCCGTTTTTATTCGTGTGCTTTCACAGCTGGGAGTTCTGTAAGGAGACAAGTTTTTTTTTTCTAAGAGGCGAAGCCTTTGTTGTTCACTTAATAATTTGTTGGTTTTTTCGCTTCCTTTTAATTGTCATTGGTACGGCCTGGTTTATTATGTGTACGTCCATTGTTCGCGCATTTTTTTTTTTGTAAAAAAAAAGGAGCATTAGAATTGCATATTTATGTCCATCATTTGTCCATGCGTTGGCCCACATCTAATATTTGATGGTAAAACACTAGTGTGTCTCTAGATTTAGCGTGCGTCAGCTCGTACTGTACGTCGTTGAGTCAAAGTTGATTCTTCATTGTTGCAGGCTGAAGTTGTAGTTTAGGGCTTCGGGCAGATAACCAGGAGTGGTTAACGCTCGCTAAACCCTTTGGAACCCTTTTTTTTTTGTAGGTTAGGTTAGGTTATGCCGCTTGCGACTTGGCGATTAAGCGACTTGGCCGCGCATGATTAGTGTGTGGTTTTACACACAGATTAAAGAACACTACCGCGCACAGATACGACACTACGCGGCAAAGTTGGGCCTCATTTTTTTTTTTGCTGAGTCATGCTTCGCACTTGATTCGCCAGTAGGCGCAGAGATCGCCCGCGAGGAGCTTTGGGTATAATTAGAAAGTCCGCCATAATAAATACGTAGGCATGCGCAGTGGGATCGCGAGCATCCGCGTCGGCACGTTTACAGAACAAATCAAACAAGCTACGTTAATCACAAAAGTTCGAGTCCGAGTTGTGAAAGTTGTTTTCTTTTCTTTCTTCTCAGACTAGTGTTGTTCGAATACGGCTAATCGTAAATGCTGACTCTTTAATAATTAAATTCTTTACCTCCTGATTTCTTATTTTTTAGCTTCTTTTTCGGCGTTTCAATTTCACTCTGCTAGTGACATCTGGCGAATAAAGTGCGAGGTGTTACGTCATCACCCCGACGCGTTGCTGAAACGAGGGACCTTATTTGAAACGCTGGCTGAGTTACGAGTGTCGTATCTGTGGGACGGAGAGTTCTTTAATCTGTGGTTATACATAAACGGTGAGCATTCTCATTGGCTGCAGCGACCTGGCCGCACGGCCAAGTCGCTCAGTGCGCGGGCGGCCTTAAGTTATGGGATGTAGTCTAAAAGTTAGGTTAGGTTAAGATTAAGACATTGCATGGAGGGCATGGATCTCTCTGCTCTTAGTAGGCTCCAGTAACTGAATAAGGTAAAGTAATGTAAAGTAACCGACAACCGTGGTAAACAAAATTGGGTGTCCGACATGACTGAATGACTTTCTTCCATTCGGGAGGCCAGTTGAATAACTGGCCCCCCCCCCCCCCCCCCAAAAAAAAAGAAAAAAATGGAAACAATCATTCAACTGGCCTCCCGAAGCCCGCATCGAAGAATTAAACAAGTCATTCAGTCATGTTGGGCGCCCAATTCTGAGGCTGTAACAGAATATGTTGTTCCATCCTTCACACTAGATTATTTGTGCGTTTTTGATCAGCAAGAGTTGTATCGTGCACATTCCATGTGTTTGGTGGGTACTAAAAGTGAATAATGTTTTTTTTTTCTTTCTGGGGGATTTTTTTTTCCGGGCATATTTTTTCCGGGGATATTTTTTCTAGGGATCTGTCTTCCGGGATATTTTTCCATGGGTTATTTTTTCCGATTACCGTCGAAAACATGCTAACTACGGATGAGTCAGGCTGTGCAACATTCCTGTGGGTGTCCTATCCGGTCCTATCGTCAGATCGAAATGATCGAACGGCCATGGGATAGAAATACCGTCAGATAAAAAATGTATACCTCCCGACAAATAGAATTTTTTTCTCTACGAATAGAATTTTTTTCCCAATCAGATAGATATTTTTTTTCCCCAACAGGTAGATATTTTTTCGCACCCACTGCACAAATTATGAGTACGGTACTAATTTTTCTAGTTTTTTTTTTTTTTTGCTTTGTTTTATCTGCCCGGCGCTCCTTGCATTTTGTGATCAGTCAAGAGTTTCTGGCTATTCCCCGTATTTTCCAATGGGCACGAATAGACAAGCTTATTGCCGAAAAAACCTACTTTTTAACGACCCTGCATGCAAATGATAAATCGCTCCGATACCTGGATTGGACCAATGGATCTTTGTCACAACTTATCTTTCTGACTGTCACTCGCCATGGACCAAGTTGGCAGCAGGAAATGTCAGAGAATGACTTATTTTAATGGATATCGATTTTCGCAGGTGTTTGTAAGATGTACGAATTACAAAAATGGGCGTACTAGCAGGCGCTTTCTAAAAATAGTGCAATCTGGAAGTGGGGGAGCACAGTCATTTACTTCCCTCTGAAACAATTCAAGAACACAGATTTTGTAACGAACTTCGAAAAGCATCTAACAAATCAATTGCAGCAACAGCAACCGAAATATTCGCATCTTGTCCCAGCAGGTAAGAAAGAATTGATTTGTATTATTTGATTTTAGAAATGAAGAGCGTGTACAAAAATGTCTATAAAGATACTGCAGCCCTTCTGCTTTGTTAACATGTCGCAGCAGACTGGTCTGACTGCTCGCTTGGTTGTCGTTTGTATTGTTTGTTGAGTGCGAAAAATGAATCTAGAATTTAGGAACTACCAGATTGAAATTTATTAGGGCTTGAAAAAAAAGTGGTAATACTAATATCTAGCTCTTTTTATAAAAGAACGGGTTGAGTTTGATTATATATTTTATTTTACATGCAGAAATCTCATTAGGGAGCGTTCAAGTAATGAGTCCTCCCTCACGAAATTGGCACCCTCCTTCCACCTTCGCAGTGATGGACACAAATCGAATCACGATTTTATTCAATCGCCAAAAATTCTAAGAATTCATTACCAAATCACGAGTTGGAAGTAAGGAAACGCAACTGTTGCTGTGATTCAAGATTGAATCGGTATGAATTCCAATAGAATCGAATCGATTTACCTCTCATAAATATTCACTTCTGTATAGCAAATTACGATTTCAAGTTGCAGTTTTGCAAAAAAGAGAATCGCGATTCGATTCTCACACTTTAAAGTGGCACTATCACCGATTGAAAGCAGACGAAATCTGACATCTAGCGCTATGTAGTACCATCTAGCATGCACCAAGCGAAGGAATGCATAACGGCATTTCCTTTAATGAAACAAACAAGCCACGACATCCTTAATTATTGACTGAAAATTTGGTTCGTCTTCGTGCATCTGGGAGCAAGCTATAAAGGTTAACAACATCGTTACCGCTAGATGGCGCCACGGTATTTTCGTTCGCATTTCAATCGGTGATACTGCCACTTTTAATGGTGAGTAACAAAAACAACAATAAGAAAAACATTTTCTTTCCCGTAGTTGTCTTTTCCATTGGCTGTTTATTTTGTAGGCTTTGTTTCCATGCACGGTCTTGCCTATCAATCTTGAGTCGCGATCCCATGCGGCTAATTGTTAAACGAGTAGCAGTTCTTAGGGCTTCGTCGGGCAGATGACCGGATGCGGTTAACGCTCGCTAAAACCCTTTGAACCCTTTGAATTTTTTACTTTGTGGAGAACGTACGTTGAAAATTAGGGTTTGAGGGTTTTACGTCCGAAATATGTTTGAAAGTATCTCTTCTTCTGCGCGTCATCCAAGCTCGTGTTGATCCTCAAGCAGTAGCATCAAGGGCCCCCGTGCATTAGGCAGCCAGGTCGTGCGACCAAAAATGACGGCGACGTGCGTCGTGGCCAAGTTTGGTCGAAAAATATTGAATACGAACGGAGATTAATTTTTTTTTTCAGTTTCGCTGGAATGAGGACTTCAATCATATAAATTAAAGCGTTTGCTGATTTCCATTCAACAATCAACAATGAGTAGCGCGGACTGCGGATTTATTAAGAGCTTAGTGGCCCGAAGCCATGCATGCATGCGCGTGCGTGTGGTCAACAATGTTGTGTTGCCGATTATTTCTGGCAGTCCGTTTGCATTGTTACTCGTTAACACTAATAACGAGTAATGCTTATTTTGATCACCGGTGGCGTTTTCCCAACAGAAAAATAGGATTACAAATTATTGCAATCTAAGTGTGGCGATATGGTAGCCAGGCTCAGGGAAGTGGCGATACGATATTGCCCAACACTTTCAAAAGGAAGAATTCCTTAAAGGCACATAAATCCCTCCGTTCTGGCCGCTTTACTCTGCGTCACCTACGCTAAAATATAGTTCAAACGACCGCAGCGCGCATTGCTCTACGACACTAGTCATACTCATTTCGGGGCCGCTGCAACGTGACACATCGTACGACCAAGTCGCAAACTTGAGCGAAGGATTAATTATCCTTCCTCCAGGGCCGCGGCTTGCCAGCGATGTGGCGGGAGTTAAATACCGCTCGGACCGATCCGTTTAAAACAAGCCTAATAACATTCACGCGCCACTACTGACATCTGCATCGTACCCTTAGACCACCAAATGAAAGGTAAATCAGTTTATATAAAACTATTTCCGGTAATGTATCGAGTGAAACTGTTAAAATATACGGGAGGGAGTTATGTGCCTTTAATAAAACCATGCGAGAATTAATATTTTTTTAATGTTAACCTATGTTCCTTGCGAAAATTAATTGAAACCCGTGCTTTTTTATTAAGCAACAACTAACTTAAGATAAAAGCAAATTAATTCTCACATGGTTTTATTAAGCAGTTCTACATTTCAAAATCTAGACAAGGAAATTAAATACTTTAAACACTAACTACTCCCCCCCCCCAAAAAAAAAAAACAGCTGGCAACTGTAAACCACAACTCTAGCTTGAACTTGCATCGGCCTTTCGAAAACACCAACTGACATAACGTATACGATACATACATGAAATTTCATCGTTAAAATTAACCGTTACGCTATTTCCCTCCGCTCCTCCTCCTCCCCTTCGAAAATTACACCCACAATGTCCCTAACTGCCCACATAGTTCACAGGACGCTGAATTGTCCGTGTAATGTCCCCAGTGACTAAAGATGAAGATGAAAACCGAACCTTTTCTTGGGCGTTATTAAGCTTAACATTTTTTCGCTGTCGTCCAAATCTTCGTTTTCCATCAGAGAAGCTCAATAATTGTCACACTTCTCATTGTAACTTCATTGTAAGAAAGTCATTATTTAACTTCTGCATTGTTGTTGCATGGCCACTAGCTTTGGTACTTTATCTGAAACCAGAGTTTAGTGTATTTCACGCTGATGAGGATAAATACCAATGCGGCAAAACAGCTTAAAAGTTGTTGGAAATGGGCAGTTTTTGTGCCCTGACAAGCAATAGTTATATTTCAATCTAGTGCACAAACTGTATCAATGGGATAAAAGTGCGTGAAGATCGTTGATTTCAGCTGACTACTGACTACTATAAACTGACTACTAACTAATTTCGCTCATATAAAATAAATTATGCGACAGACGAATGAAATTTGGTATTAACTCCAATACGTGCCTTTTAAGGTTTGACGTTTGGGAGGCATTAACAAAAAAGATTGCAATCATTTATAATCCTATTTTTCTGTTGGGAAAACGCCACCGGTGATCAAAATAAGCATTACTCGTTATTAGATTGATTGATTGATTGATTTATTTCACCGAGCCGTGGCCGTACGCCATGCGCCCAGATACAAAATCAAAAAATACACACGTATCAAACACTCGTATACAGCATACATATACTTACGCGGAAGGCACATCGTAAACGAAGAGTGGGAGACGGAGAAGGAGACCAGGATACTCGTCACAGCTGGACACCCGTGGTTCCAACGAAAACGGCTACTGCCCTCAGCCTGGCCCTCGTCACAGGTGACAATCCACAAGAGAGAAGGCTGACTACATTCTGCGCCTGACCGGCATACTGGAGGAGGCGCTGCCGTTGGCAACGGTGTCTAGGACAAACTAGCAGGAGATGCTCTGGTGTCTGTGGGGACCCACAACCTGGACATGCTGGCGATGTGGCCCAGCCCACACGGTGACGATGGGCTGCCAGAAGTGAATGACCGGTACGTAGGCGAGAGAGGACCCTAGCCGTCGAGAATGGAAATAAATCTAGAGGTGACGCAAGGGTACACTCCGACTGTACTGCAAATAGTACACGGCCTGTAGAGGCAGACGCCCACTCCCTTTCCCATTCTACCAGCAGAAGAGCCCTCAAAGACGGACGCCTGGAGACTGGAAGAGAAACGGGCCAGAGGGTATCATACCCATCCTGGGCCGCAACACGTGCCAACTCATCTGCCAGCTCAGTCCCCGTTGAGCCGGCATGGCCTTTCACCCACCTGAGACATACACCACCACGACGTATTGCAGTATGAAGTTTACGGCACACTTCGTATAGAATTGGATCACTGACATCCTGCTGCTGGACCGCACGACGCAGAGCAGCAATAGCAGCTTGCGAATCCGACTGAATAGTGAACGATGGCAGATCCATGTCGAGAGCAATATCCAGCGCCACAGAAATGGCACACAACTCTCCCATAGTACTAGAGGACACAAATTGGAGACTACGACCGTACCATAGCTTCAGTGAGGGGACGACAACACCAACCCCCCCTGTGCTTGTCTTCCGGCAAAAGGATGCATCACAAAAAAGATCACACGCAGTTTGGACACTCAGAAATACTTCACTTAGCGCTGGACACCACACCCACGGGCTGAAGGGCACCACACGTGCCACCATCTGGGGTGAGATGGATGACACACGACGAAGCGACAGGGCAACCGCACCCAGAGGCCCCAAGCAACTCAGAGCCGTAGGACGGAGAGTTCCATAGTCAGAGATTACCTTTGCCACGCAGTCTCCTGCTCCCCTACTGATATTGCGCATACCGCATGCACAGAGGAGCTCCACTGCCCTGATACGAAGAGGAGGCTCACACGATTCGACCCACAACGCTTCAACCGGAGTCGTCACGAGACAGCCCGTAACAACTCGCAAGCACTCGTTCACAATAGTCTGAAGACTGGAAACATGCCTGCGCTCACCTGCACTAAACGTGAGGTGATAATCAAGGATGGCACGCACAAAGGTTTTGTAGACCGCACGCAGAGAACCGCGCCGTACACCCTTCATCCTCGACAGCCGTCGGAGAACCGCAGCACGAGACAAGAGCCTCTGCCGCAAAGACGCAGCAAGAAGACTCCACTCAAGCCTCTCATCCAGCAGCACCCCTAAATACTTAACGGATGAAGCCTGAGTCACAACAGTGCCATCAACACAGATGGATAGCGGCGTCCTGAACCTAATGCGCGCCTGACTGAAAACAACCAATTCTGTTTTGGCTGGCGCTAAGAGAAGCCCACGGGCTGCAAGAAGGGCTGAAACACGAGCTACCGCCAATTCAGCATACTGGCAGGACAATGCAGGATCCGAACCTGCAAACCATAAGGCCACATCATCTGCATAGCAGACAACATTGTTGGACGCACCAATCTCCACCAGGACCTCATTAATCACAATTGCGAAAAGCAGGGGGGCTAAGACAGCTCCCCTGTGGAAGGCCCCGGCTTGAGCTAGCTACTGATGACCAGTAGCCGTTGACCCTGGTGACATATTGGCGCATCCCAAGAAGCGCACACACCGCGTTAATAAGACCCGGGCCCACCCCCATGCTTACCAGACTTCGGCGCACCCACTCAATGCTGACCGTGTCATATGCTGCTCGTATATCAAGAAACACAGCAACCACGATGTGACCCTGCAACCAGGCCTCATAAATTCCAGAGAGGAGAAACATCACCGCATCCTGGGCGCTACGACCCGCCCTGTACCCGAACTGAGTCGGTGCAAGACAGCCATGGTACTCTAAATGACATCCAAGCCGCTTCACCAGCATCCGTTCATAAGCCTTCCTGAGATTGGACAACAGGGAGATAGGCCTATAATTCGTTACTAGAGAACGCGCAGACCCGGACTTATGAAGAGGTACAATAATAGTGAACAACCAGGCGTCCGGAACCATGCCACTGTGAAAAATGCCCTGGAAGAGCCTCACCACCTCACTGACAGCCACCGAGTCTAGCGTACGCAGAGTCCTGTAGGACACACAGTCGATTCCCGGGGCGCTACCATCCTTACACTTCGCCAACGCCGACAAGAACTCAGCATCAGCCCAGGGAACATCAGTTGGGGAACCATCTATGGCGCTCACAACCGGAGGAGGAGGAGGCAACCCAGTGGGAAGGGCGTAAACGCTTGAAAACCTGTCGCAAAAGGCATCTGCCATCCTTTCGCCCTTCAGAATCTCACCTGAACCACTCGACGGGTCATACACCCACATTTGAGAGACACGCTGTGAGCCATGAGTAACGACACTCCACGCCTGCACGAGAGACGCAGCAGAACATACACGACTGCAAATCCTCTCGGGAAATCGGTCCCGCTCCTTGCGAATTATGTATGATGATTCAGCAGACGTTCCCTGATAAACAAACCAAGTTTCGTCACATGGGTTCCTCTTCCAGCACCTGTAAGCTCGTCGGCGATCACAGACTGCCCTAGAGCAAGCTGTAGTCCACCAGCGAGGTTGTGTTCTCCCCACACACTCACGTGGGCAGCTGCCATTCTTGCATCTTGAAGCAACACGAGTTGTTTCCAACCACTCTTCCATTACACCGTTCGAGACTCGCGGGCGCTGCCGCACACATCGTCGCCGGGGATCTGTTCCATTGAAAGGTCGCAGGACCACAGGAAAGTGGTCGCTGCCTCGCTGATCATCGGACACACAGAACCGAAAAAATTTTTCAATCCCAGAGGAGCAGAGAAAAAAAATCAAGTACCGATTCCTGAACCGAATTCCTCTGCCACCGCGAGAATGTGGGAGTACCATCATGAACAACACATAGGTCACTCTGACTAATACTGTTGCTCAAACGTCGCCCACGAGTATCAACCCTTTGAGATCCCCAATCATAGTGGTGGGCATTAAAATCCCCACACACTATGAGAGGTCGAGAGAACTGCCGGAACCAGGCATTCCACTCGCCAACTGTACGGTCACTCTTCACATGAAGCACAACTAACGTAACCCAACGGGCAAGCATAAACACCTTAACTGCACACACATCCAAGCCAGGAAACGCAACAGACACAGGGCACTGTACATACGGGACCGCCCATTTAATAAACATGCCGACACCTCTTCCTCCCGACACATAATCACACTGTAGAGAAGCAGCGCCATCATACGAGTTTAGGTTAGACTCCTGAACCCCTAAAATTTGGACATGCTGCAGAAGTTCCTCAATCTCTTGCATCTTATGTGCAGCACTCCTGGCATTCCAGGATGCAATAGAATAGGCCATGTTTACAAAATCTAACCTAACTAACAGTGACACCAACCTAACCTAACCCACTCCTTCTCCCACTCTTTCCTGACACGTCTGCATAGCATCATTCAGAACAATATTAGCGTCACCACTAACATCAGTGTCACTACTTATCGTAACAACATTGGCAAGACCCAGATCCACACTATCAACACTAAATGCAACAGCCTGACTCAAAGACAACACTTGTTCATTATCAAAACCACCGTAATAATTATGACCACTCCCGCAAACTTCATCCTGGTCAACAACGCACATCTCTGCATTCTCTACAGTATTATTCACAGGAACAACAAAATAATTATGATCACTCTCGCGATCACTAACCTGACTTTCGACGCACATTTCAGTGCACAAATCCCGACCACTGACACTTTCCGCACTACTCACAACACTCATAGAGGCATTCTCACTTGCACGATCACTACCGTCATCACGAGAACGACTACTCCTCTTCTTTTTCCGTGCTGTTAACGAGCTGTATCCGTGCTGTATTAGTGTTAACGAGTAACAATGCAAACGAACTGCCAGAAATAATCGGCAATACAACATTGTTGATAAAATGCACGCGCATGCATGCATGGCTTCGGGCCACTTAATAAATTCGCAGTCCGCGCTACTTATTGTTGATGGTTGAATGGAAATCAGCAAACGCTTTAATTTATATTATTGAAGTCCTCATTCCAGCGAAACTTAAAAAATTAATCTCCGTTCGTATTCAATATTTTTCGACCAAACTTGGCCAGATAGTAGATAAATGGG
>JAHWFP010092862.1:2630-16788 GCA_023313725.1 Lithobius niger | reverse complement strand
GGGGGGGGGGGGGGGGGGGGGGGGGAGGAGCCCTTTTACTCCACCATCCGTATTTACTCCCTGCTGAAATGGCCTGAATCGGAAATTATACGACAGTAAGTGGAAAGAAAATCGAGGCTAAAATGAGATTCGGTAAGAAAAAACTATTTTCTCTTTTTTGAATTCAGCCTGAAATGTATCTTATACCCCCCCCCCCAATATTTTTTATTTGTTTCCGATTCCCCCGATTCCCTATTGATGGAAAAGCCTTGTAATAAAAAAAAATTTAAAAAGCGACATTAAAAAAATTGGCATCAAATAACAAAACCACGATCGCGCACAGACAAGCCTTGGTGCGGTCTACAGATAGCCACAAGGCACACCGACTCCGGGAAAAAGAACGCTACAATCAAGCTGCTCGCGAGCCACGCCCAGTTTACAAATCGCGTACGGAGTATAGTGGTAGTTTTAATTGTAATGTTGTTCGTCGTTTAAATATTACAGTTTTATCAAGAGAATTAAACATATAAAAGTAGTTGTTTAATACAATAACATAGTTTCTTAATTTTAAAATATCTAGGATATTGAAACTTGAAAAATTTCCTTAGTTGAACTGAATTTATTACAATTAAATAGATTTTTAAGAACCTTGTTTTGGATACTTTCCAGTCGTTTAATTAAGTAATCTGGTGCAAATCCATAAATTTCGATACCGTACCTTAAATGTGATTCAATCTATGCATATAGTTCGTTCCACATTATGTTTTCAGAAAACTGACTGGATTACGACTCGTTTCCTTGCACAAGGAGTGCAAAAACGCGTGGATATCACATTTGTACATTCAACAAAGTTCCGGTTAGAGTTTACGAATGGGATGTTTACGGATTTTTTGCACTCGTAGTGGAAGAAAACGTGACGTCATACAGTCAGTTTTCTGAAAGCATGATGTGGAACAAAGTATAGTAAAGAATTATTTTATTTTTAATATTTAGTATTGGACTTAACTGATATAATTCCGGTAATATACTTCTAATTTTCTTAAGAACTACATCAATGTGCTTCTCGAATTTAAAATTTTGGTCAATGGTTAAACCTAAATATTTTGCTGAATTTACTTCCGTAATTGAAAACTCACCTTCATGCGTCTTAAGGATAATCTCATTCTTATGCTGTATTGCCTTATGTGAAGATTTTATGTGATAAACATAGGTCCGGAAATGTACCCGGCTTTAGTTACAGCCCCCTCCCCCCAAAGTTAGGGGTGAAAAGGTGGGATCTTTTTAACTTTCCACCTAATCCTACCAAATCAATAAAAGTTAGTACATCCTTCTCGCAATTACACTGCTTTAAGTAAATGTTATTATAAGATCTCAAAACGTTGCGGATGAGGCAGTATTGGGGGAAGCCAATTGGGTGGGGAGGGGGAGGCTGAACTTCTTTGGATTGCTAAACAACACTACATTGCCTATTAATACAGGTAACTTAAAAGTCTGGTCAAATCTTAAAGACGGTTCCTATAACACACTAAAACAAGACAAAAGGCCATGGAAAGGCGTCCTTTCCAAGCTACAAAATAATCCCCCCCCCCAACCATTTTCCACTTCATACGGCCCCCATCCAGAAAGTTGTGGGACATCAAATTAACATTTACATTATGAAGAAATGAAATTGCAAGAACGTTGTAGGAATTGTAGTGGTTTGTAAAGATTAGGCGGGAAGTTATGGAAAAAAATTCAGCGTTTTACCCCTCACTTTGGGGAGCTATAACTAAAGACGGGTGCATTTCCGGACCAATGTTCAAAGGACTTTTTAGTCTTATTTTTGAACATGGATTTTTTCTTGTCTAGATCGCCGACTACTGGATTTCATTGAAGTCCCTGACAACTCCAACGGGAGTCTGTTTATTTAAAAAAAAAAAATGCTATTTAGAGGGAAAAAACGAATCGTGGGTTGAAATAGAAAACTACGTTAAGAGAAAAGTCGGCTTTCCCCCCCCCCCCCAAAAAAAAAACATTATTAATCTTCAGTAACAAATACCCAATAATAATCTGCATGAAAAAATCTCTTTTAAATATTCACTTATAAAATATTCAGTAGAACACTAAACCAGAAACCAACAAACAATACACACAATTTTTAATTAGGATAGGACGTTTCTGCTTGCGATTGTCGTCTACCACTGGATGACTCCTGTAAGAAATTTAAAACTGTTTGCTCCGTGTTCTTTGAAAGCCAACTTTGCTTTGAACAGCCAGCTTTTTAAAGAGGAAAGTACAAGGTAACCCGTTTACTAGCCGGGCGCTCTAACCACTGCACTGCCGGGGCGGGTACTGGCTACAGGCTCCAGCCGAGCTAAGTAGCTGTTCAATCTTTCTCAGTGATGACCTATAGGTCACAAACATACATACAAAGAGGGAAAGCAACTTTGCTCCTTGCTTGCATTGTTTTTAGTGTGGAGGCCAAGAAGCAAAGTTGCTTTCCCTCCTTGTATGTATGTTTGTGACCTATAGGTCATCACTGCGAAAGATTGAACAACTATTTAGCTCGGCTGAAGCCTGTGGCCAGTACCCGCCCTGGTAGCGCAGTGGTTAGAGCGCCCGGCTAGTAAACGGGAAGTCCTGGGTTCGAATCCCAGTCGGGGCAGTTGTCTTTTCTTTCTTTCTCAGACTAGTGTATTGTGTATCCTCACAAGGCCAGTCTTTAAAGCAGACTGCTTGCTTCATTCAGCCAGCTTTTTGCTTTGAAAAGCCAACTCTTTGCTTTGAAAAGCCAACTTTTATTTAAATGTTGTCACACAGCAAAGAGTTGGCTTTTCAAAGCAAAGTTCGTTTTTGAAGAACAAGGAATAGAGAGGTTAAAACCTCTTCCAGTAGTTGCCCAGGGGTAGAGGATAATCGCAACAACAAACATCATATTGTGTTTTACTGAGGAAGATGCAATTAATTTAATGTAAAATTTTCACAAACACAGTTTCAAGAATGTCGACGCAGCCTTCATTGACCCGCACCTTAAAGAACGCTAGAAATACCTCCCCCCCCCCCGCGCACTTAGTAGATAACCCACGTTCCAAAAGACGGGAAAGGTCTTAACCCTCAACCGCCAGACTCGGGTAACTTCGTCAAAGCCATGGAGGAAACCCGCATTCGATGGTACCCATCCTCTGGATAAATGGACGTGTATCTCATCAAGTAAACTCATTAAGTAGTTCTAGACTGTCAGACGGCCTTACAAATCTACTGGCGCTTTTCGAGCCATCATTAACCCCCCCCCCCCTCCACTCCCCCGCCCCTATTCCAGCCTCCTTCTAATTCAAACTTGTTGTCGGCAACGTGTTGTAGCGATACGGATGTATTTATAATGGCGGAGGTATAGGGGCAGGAAGGGCAATTTACACTCTAAATAAAACTGAAGAGGGCGTAATGACGACACTCGGTTAGACGTGCTTTTATCTATCTGTACGTCTAATGCGCTCAGTTGGGATGAGATGCAAACAGCAAAATTGAGATGCGATGCATTAAAGAGGGCGAGCAGGTTCATTCTTGGCACGGGAGCCTGTTTGGTTTTAGCACGGTAGCAAAGAAAAAGGGCGAGCGGCCGGAAATATGAAAGTGCCCTGTAACAATCAGTAGTAAACGAAATATTGCTTCAGTAATGCTGGCTATTAGAGCCTAGTTGAATAGTTAAAAAAAAAAGGTTTTACCGAGTGTTAACCGCACCCTACGGCCCTAGTTTAAAAGTTGGTTGAGTAACAATCACTTCATGCACCATCGTTGTTGCGGGCTTATCGCGCTTAGTATTAAACGGAGAAACGGGCAGTTTAGCCACAAGAGTGTCTTCTTCCATTGAAAACTCTATTTTTATTCCCTATAATAAGACCACATACCAGGGGTTCCAAGAGAGGGGGAGCAGGAAACGAGGTTGGAGATCTGACCATACAATGGGGGAATGTGGGAGGGGGCAGGACATGGGGGGGGGGGCGTCAGCGGTTCTTTAAAAATCATGCTGCCTAGTAAAGTATTTTCTTCGTGCATGCGGGAACCAGCTAGACCGGCGTATGTTATGCTGGGGGTACAGCTATTTATTTTATTACCGAAACGCTTGCCAATTTGACCGTATTTTCCTCAGTCTAAAATCAATAATTTCTCTGGGTGCTGCTGACAAAACTTTCTATAAATAATGATGAGGCTACAATTTGCTTTTGCAACAATGACAACAACGACCAAGGGTCGCCATTTTTTTTAAACTGCCGCGATGGTATAGCCTACCTAGTCGTTCAAAAATGTCATTCCGACTTCAAATTATGAAAACTCCTTGTAAACAACAAAATGTAATATCTTGTGCGTAAGAATACATTTTATATGCAAGAAGCTTAGCGGACTATTTTCATTGCAGTAGAATCCAAATAATCGTCACTGCGTGAATCAGTTCTTCGCCCTTCCCTCAAGTCCAATGCTTCCACTTACAGGTAATTTCCTCCATTTTTTTAAGGGAACAATGCTCTCAAAGATAAGAAAAATCAAAAAATGGGAAAAAGAGAAGAAATACGAAGAAGAAGAAGAGAAATACGGTATTTCGAAAGCTACTGAAGTTTTATCACTGTAAGTCGGTTGTGATTCGACGAATTTAGTACGCGATCAAGTGAGCAAATGTTTAAGTGTCATTTTGTTTTTTATGATAATCCTGGGTTTTCACTGGGTAGGAGAAAATTAAGTCATTAGTGCCATATTTGAAATTCACAAACACTTAGGTTTATTTTTAAGGATTCTAAATGCATTTACGGTAGTTCCAATGTCGACATTGACGTATTTCTGCCCCGTAAAGATACTTCCAATGAACTAATTTTTAGAGTCGTGATTTACTTTAGTTGCGTGTTTGCGATATTCTGCATTCTAATTGTTGATTGCATTCTAATGTCGTTGAAATAAGTATTGTAGGGGATAATTAGTGCGTCCGGGAGCCGCCCCAATGCCAATCCCACAGTTAAGGGACAAGCTCTAAAATATGCCGTGGTGGTAGTCAAGGGGTTGCTGCAATTCCAAATTTACCTTAACGGATGGATCAAGGCTATGAAGTCGTGGTTCAGTTTTAGTGTTGGCTGAAGTGTTTGGGCGACACTAACCTTGGCTTAAGGCCTTAAATGGAACGTCAACGGCATTAGGCTTACTTGGGGAAATTTGGATGTATAAGTTTCGGGAAATTTTTGTTAAGTTGGTGACTGCTAAACTAAGTAGCATCGGGGTTGCAGTTGTGGACTAGCAACAGGATGGGTCAAGTTTGAATTTAAGTTGGGGATTGGGGAAATTGGGGAAAAATTCTAATTATACGGCCGAAATTACCTTTTGACGCGGGGAGTTGGAGAGTTGGAGGCGGAATGGAGTTTTAGGTTAATAGCTAATTGTTGGGAGCACCAGGCAGATGATCAAGCGAGCTCAAGCGTTACAATTGATGTCAAGCATCATGTACAGACAAATCACAGCTATGTATTGTTACAACAATTGATCAAATATAGATTATTTCTACTAACAATTGAGTATTAATTTTAACAATGGCACATTACAATTTGACGTCAGGTGGACTTCGGGCTTGGGAGGTTTCACAAATGACGTCAGCGTGACCTTGCTGGGGTGGTAAAATTCCAACGTTGAAATGCGTAATTAAACTCGCAACAGTATAAGTAAACAATCACTTTGATCGCTTTTCATTCTTCGTGCACGTGTTATGTCTTTGCTACGGTGCCTAACAATTTCGTCTAAAACGTTGATTGTTGACGGGTAAAATGAAAGAATCCGTGTTTCAGCTAAAGGCATATAGTTTCGAATCAAACTAAGCCATGTTGTTAATTTCGAGGCCCTGGCACCTAAACACGATGGAATGGCTTACTTATTTCGTAAATGCGGGCTTTCAGAGCTGAGCTGAATTGTTTCAAACTGCACACCAATAATTACTGCGGAGCACGAGGGTTATCATTGCTATCTTACAAAGGGTTCAAAGGATTTCCGCGAGCCCTATGCTATATTACAGAGTAATACCGGTCGGCAACAATAAGATCTGTGGAAGTGAAAACAAAATAATAATGAGACATTGTTTTGCCGGCCGATTTGTTTTCTGCCTCTCCCAGAATACAAAAATGTCACAGCAGCCAGCCTAAAGATTTCAACAACACGCGTCTGAACAACGAACTTCAACAAACAATACGACATTATTAGCCAGTGAAACTTTTTTTTCACACAACGGTGCTGGAAAATGCATGACGTGCCAATTATGAAAACGGTGCATCCACTGACTTGCGTCACGGGATGCGCTGATTGAGTGAGCGAAGCTAACGAAAATCAGCGTTTGTTAGCCAGTGCGTGCAACAATTGGATTGAACAAACTTAATTCGATGAAATCGTTTGTCGGCCAGTGAGCACAAAATTGGGATTGAAGAAGCTTAATTCGGTGAAACATGGACATGCACATGAGCAACCAAACTGTGCCAGTGTTGCAAACGGTGGATCCAAGACTAGCCGTGCGTAGCACGGGCTTCCTCTAGTTGCCACATGTTAGTAGCAATGCGAGAGAGAAGGATACCAAATTGATACCACTAACTCCCTACCGCCAGAAATAAAAAAAATAAAGTACGGCTCCCAGAGTAATAGCCACAATGCAATACGAAAATGCATAAAAAACACATTAATAACACCAAAACAAAACGTTAGAGGGGAGCAAAGGGCACCCAAGTCACAAAATACTAAACAACAATTAATCAAGGATTAAGCCAAACGCTCAACAAGAGTGCAAAGGTCGTGGGTTCGATTCCACGCTCAGGCTGTCTGACATAAGTCCAAAAGGCAACGTAAAGAGGTTTGCATCTGTATTTGTTTAATCAAGGATTTGTTTAATCAAGGCCTTTCACTTCTCAACAGAAAGGCCTTGAGGCTTACGGTCATTGATCAGTCTCTAAACACGTTCACCGAGGAAGCCGAGACAAAGCAGTCGCTAAGTAAACGACAGGCACCACTCTTAGGAAAAAGAAAGAAATTCTACAGTTAAGTTTAAATTTAGGGGTTACAAGCTTTAGGCAATTGCCCCTGGTACGAATATAGGTGCAGAATTCAAAAAGCGGTAGATCGTGTGGTATAGCAAGCCGTTGGCAATCTTAAATATCAGGATCAAGTCTGCTTTTAATCTTTGCAGCTTAAGTGAATCAAGTCCAAGTGTCGTAAGGCTTTGGCAATAGGGCAGTGACACGACGTAGTATTATTGTGTATAACTCTATGGTGGAGCCAGCAACTGGGTTAGCTGCAAGGTGCACTGGTGGGAAAAAGGAAGGTCGTCTTACTGAAGTCAATGCTATTAGACTGAATTTCTTAAGCCTATAACGCATGATTTTTGTTGTTGGAGAAAACAACGTTCTTTTAAGCCTAAGAAATCCGCTCGCAAAGCACTGTCTTGACTAGAAGTGCCGTTTTTTCCTTTACATTTTAATCTAGTGCACCTTGTAGCTATGCCCACCAAATTGTATCTCGTAGCCAAAATGACGTCACATGACGCTGCTCTATGGGATAGTTTGTACCATAGATTTGAATTACGGTGAAAGACGTCTTCCCGTTTCCGTGGCAGCAAAGAATAACGTTTTTGAGGAAGTCTACAGTTCTTCCGATAATTTAAAACTAAATGGGGTTTAAGTTTGGGCAGTTAATGCCACCGAACATTTAGGTTGTGGTTTTAGGTTTACGGTGGACAATGACCTTTTCGCACAGTTTCGCTCCTCCCTCCATCCCCCCCCCCCCCCCCACCCCACAAAGAAAAAAATCGACTGAGCGCAAAATTCTCAGATTACGTTTAACAAAACTTTTACACAAAAAGAAAATGGAGCCCACGGCCTTGGTGAAAAGCTGCTCGTTTGAGCCATCTGCGAGTCTGCTTTAAATTCCCACGTCGGACATTGAGACACCAACCAACGGATCGATGAAACTAAGGAGCCAAACCAGCCCTCCTGACCACCTACATACCCCATGTTTTGGGGTTGGTCATAAGTCATATGCATTTTAGAATATGGGCCTCATTACACGCCTCACTTCATCCTTATTATTATCCTTATTATTATGTCTGGCATACATATAGTACCGAGACAATGTATGGTTAAAATAAAAAAGCCATTTTACGAAAATTAGACGGCCGGAAAGTCTGGAACTGGCCAGTGGCCAACAGCCGGAAAACGTTAAGCCCAACGAAATGAACCAGATGCCGCGTGAACACGTGAGATCTGGGGTGCGTTCGAAAATTAACACGGTTGGATCAAGCAAAAGTATAACTTTCGTTGTTTCCACACGTCACGAATTGGCAGCGGTTTTAACCTAAAATCGTCACCAGAACGACTCGCCATCGTATCGACTCTCATTCATGTGACAGCAATAAACTACAAGACAGTATTATGTCGAACAAAGCAGGAGTTTATTTACGAACTTGCTGTTAAGAAACGTTGAATCGTTAATCACGATTTTCTGAAGGGTATTGGTAGAATCATAATACCGAATGCAACATAAACTCGCTTACCTGATACAATGAATTAATGCAAATAAATGCAAGTCCTCCCCATCCCTTGTTCCTACCCCGTTTCTGACTGACCGATAGTCGATTCGTTTGCAACGTAACCAACCTCCCTTTGCTCCCCCAGTCACGCTCAGGAACCAATCTCGGCGAGCACGGTTTGTTTGGTTGTGTGGTTTACTGCCTGAAGCGTAATTTGCATGCTATATGTACAGGCAACGGCAACCGTCTAAAATTAAGCTAGATCAGGAGATTACGAAGCGACATCTTGCACGATCTACGCGTTTAGTACATGCAACAAGATGTTTCCTCGCAACCTGAGTTACAAAGGTCAATTTTCAGAGGCACTCCTGTTCCCACGTTTCAAACCAAAATTAGACTAATTAAATTAGGGTTAAATAGCAGTACGTTCAATATCACGAGTCAATTTTTGTCTCACTCTTTCTAACGTTACTGTTTTTTTTTTTTTTGTCGTTTATTGTATCCACCCAAAATCAAAAGTGGTAAGAGAAGCCGCCAAGTTTACAAAAAGGGTCGGCCTTTCAAAGTAGTGATATCATTCAACCAGGGAAAGGCCGCCAAGGTTAATCCTATTAGCCAAGTTAATCGCACCTACTAATAGTTCGAAGGTTAAATGAAAACGAAGATTGCTACAACAATAATTTTGCACTTACGAGCCACTTCAGGATCACGTGCTTCTAGCTGCAATTCCCATTTTAGATAAAGGCACTTGCCCATATGACGCTTTACCTGTCTGTCGAAATTTAGATCTGGCAACTTTCACTAATCAGCTGTAGACGTGTCGTTATACCCTATGAGAATTAACATGGGAACCTGCGGACTAGTACTAGTTACTAGTTACTAGTTACTAGTCACCAGTAACACAAATCAGCGTTATTGAGGACACTTTCTCTCCATGAAGGACACGTTCCCACATTTTCGTGTTGAGTTTTTCTTTGTTATTGGACCCAAGACACTTTATTCAACGATTTGCAAAGATTTCTACCGCATGGGGAATTTACACCAGTATGCTGAAATCACGTATAAGTTGGTTTCAGTTAAAAGACACAGTCTGCTAGTGAGCCGCCATCTGACAACAATTACACTCAAACAATTACACTGTAACAATTAAGCTCCAACAACAATAAAACGTCTACTTGGCGGCGACGCACTAGCGTGTGTCTAGATAATGTGTAAGAATTATTGTATTCCCTGTGACTAATTACAGCAAAGTTTGGATGTTTTCTTTTGATTGTTGTATCTCTGGCTTTTCTTTCTTTCTTTATTTTTTTTTTACTAATTTTATATTTATTATTGTTTAATGCACGGTGGTGACGTCACGCTAACACATCCCAATGCTGAAAGACTTAATACTTACATACAAAATTGTTCACGGTCTTTTTTCGGTGGACTTACCTTTTTTTTGATTTCAGTACTTACCATTCGACTCGTGGTCATCCATTCAAGCTACGAGTCCAGACATCGAGACTCGAATGTAGACGACATTTTTTTGGATTGAGGGTAGTAGCACCTTGGAACTCGCTTCCTGATGTCGCCGTTGGTGCCGTCTCTGTGGGAGCTTTTAAATTAGCCCTTGACAAGGTTCCTCTTTTACAGTTCTTGAAACGACAATATTGATTCTAAATTGTGCTGGAACGGTGTTAGTTGGCTCATTGCCCTTCCGTAGTCCATACCATCTTTCATGATGGTTAAAGTGTTTTATTATTATTATTATTATTATATTATATTAAGTGTAGCCGTTATACATACGGTTAATGTAAACCCACACACGTCACCGTGGGTTAATTTTGATGACGTAACACTTTTTCCGGGGTCTACACAACCACTGCTCCAACACGTAACATATAATGACCGACTTTGCAAAACTACCGTACACCCCATTGCAACCAACATAAATAGACACATTTGCAACCTGCGACATTTATCGTACTAACGGAAAAAAAAAACCTCGCGTAGGCTACTATGCTAGGCCGCTCACCCATGGAGGAATAGCCCAACCCGACAAGCTTTCGTTCCAACAGTACGTAAACTAGGCTACTGACACTTGTAAACACACCTAAATACACCTAAAAACCTACGAGACTCGAGCGAATAACGCATTTTATACTCTACTAGAGGAAGCCGTGCTATGCACGGGGCCGGTCACATTTCCCGGGACACATTTCTCGGGACATTTTCCCGGCACTCTTCCCGACGACTTGTCAGATTGATCGACCACTCATGCCTGGCTCCTTTTTGGCTGCAGGTAGAGTGGGAGAGTGCATTTTCAATGCGGGCGCGAGGAGGGGAGAAGTGGTTTTCCTTTAGGCTTTCCTTTTCCTTTTAGCCAGCCTCCAATATATTTACACTAATAAAGCAGAAAAAAATACGGTTTTACCTTAAACACAAAAGTCGGTGAATGGGACTGGGTATAGGGACGTCCTCCCGTACGTGAGACTTTTGTAGACAGGAAATTTAAACCGGAAGTTTGAGTTCAGGAATTTACATTAGGATTCACAAATAAAATTTTCAAATAAAATTTTTTTAAATCTCAAATAACCAGATATGTTAGCTCGACGTCACACCTTACCATTAAAACACATATCCGTGAGCTATAGCCGGTTTAACGGCGATATTTCCTCATCTGCTGGAAACGGCTGGTCCAATATCTCGCGCGTGGAGGGAAATAATGCACTCGCGCTTACAGAGCTCGTGCGATTTCCCTCCACCCCCTCGACATTGGACTAGCCGTTTCTCGCAGACGAGCAAATATCGCCGTTAAATCGGCTATAACTCATGGATATCTATTACTTATTTAAATAATTCCAAGCATGCAATTATACTTGGAAACTTTGTTCTGTAAACTGTTTTTTTTATTTTTTTTTATTTTGCTTTTGTGGTGTGTAGGCACGTCACTGTACTTTTTTTCACTTGATTTTTGTAAACTGTACCGAAAAAAATCGTCTCTTTTGCTTTGTCAGGCAGTCAACACGTGACCTTCTGACCTTCTGAAAAATAATATACACTAAAGTGACAAAAAATAAAATAAAAAAAATTGCTGCGATGTTACGTGTATATTTGGAGAATGGTGTACCTTCAATAGTTTAAAGCGCAGGGGTTGTGCACTCGGCCGCTATCTGTCGGCTCGAAGCCAACTCCCAGGCACAGCCTGTGATTGGTTCCCTGCACACACAGATGCAGCCCCGTATAAACCGGATTTGCTCAGACATAAAAGGGAAGGCCGGAAAGGGCGGTATTGGCATTGAATATTGGCTGGGCGTTACACTAGCGTGTTTCTACATTAAAGCGTAAACGAGTTAACGTTTACGATGCTCTTGCAAGCCCAGTTGTAAATACTGAGTAACTGTTTAGCCCTTTCTTTCTTACTATTCAGTACTTGCAACGATTTTTTTAATGATATTTGTCTCTATACCAACTAGCCAACGGTTCGCTCCGCTCTCACTCTATTGGCGTCAGTCAATGCTTCGTCCAGTTTAGTTGATTTCTTGCTGATTAGTTTACCAGATCGAACGTTGCCTGATCGAACTGTGACGTCATGAGCAGTTTTCGGGGCAGTTTTGCGCGTATTTGGGGGTCAAAATACCAAGTTACAGCAATTAAAATAATCCTATCCAGTGCAATTTAATCATCTTTCAGTTGACGCTTCTCTCCTAGACAGGTGTCTTAGTTCAAGAGGAGTAGAGGAGAGGCGATTTAGCGCTGCGTGCCGGTGTACTGATATTTTCTACAATTAAGGTTCAGAGAATAGTGATTAAAGCGATTAAAGGTTCAACATAGCTTTAACAGCAAGAACATGATTAAACTCCTGCATTATGTTCCGAATATAAGATGTAAGAATATAAAAAAGCCAAGCAGTGCACAAACATACAAAAAGCAGGTCGTTTCGAGGTTACTTTCGCCTCGTCATCAGGTCCACTAAATCCACAAAAGTTTCGTTCAACATGTCAAAAAAAACAAAAAAATACAGTTCATGACAGCTTCAACATAGGATAATAAAATCTTAAAGTTGGAAATACAATAACGAAAAAACGATTAAAAACAACCTAAGCTTATTCTGGACAAAACAGATATCCACTAGGAGGACCAATCGACCTTAGCCCTGCGAATGCCTGTTTTTCTCAGGTTAAGCTTATGTTCTTTTTAATCGTTTTTCTGTGTTTTATTTCCAAATTTAAACTTTTATTACTCCCTATGCTGGAGCTGTTACTAACTGGATTTTTTGACATGTTGACAAAACTTCTTGTGGATTAAGTGCACCGAGGACGAGGTGGAAGTAACCTCGAAACGTGGTACTTTTTGTATGTTTGGGCACTACTTGGCTTTTTATTCTTATATCATTATAGTACTCGTTTACTTCATAACATTCAGTACCTTCCTAAAGCACCGAACAGAGCGAACAGAACGTGCACTGTTAGAGACAGTTTGGCTTTAAACTTGACGTCGCGCGTGCGCAGTGATGTTGCGTCAGCCGTTCAGTACCTTCCTAAACTACAATATAGCTCAACAAGCTCAGCAGAGTATTCGCTACGTCATACCTTCACCGCGACCAGACCTGGCTAATGGATTTGACCAGGATTGGCTAAAAGATGTGACCAGGCGAGAGCAATGCCAAATTGCGAACCATCTCAGGGAGGTGGTTTGCTGGGGTGGAGGTTTAAGCATGCGCGACGTAACAGTTTTGACGAAACAGATTGATCGCTGACGATGTTGACGTCAATCAAGCCGCATCAACACGGCCATTAGCAGGGAATGAGCCAAACTGTCACCAACAGTGGTGCGTTTGGTTCGCTATGTTTGGTCGTTTAGGAAGGTACCGATTGTTCTCCGAATAATACTGTCTTGTGGTTTATTGCTGTCATGTGAGAGTTGATATTATACCAAATCTTTCTGGTGACGATTTTGCGCTAAAAATGCTTCCAATTTGTGACGTGTGGAAACAACCTGAGTTTTTTTTTTTCTTGATCCAACCGCCGGGTTAATTTTCGACCGCACCCCAGCACGGAATGAGTCGCGCTTTTCGCACCGCTTCCCACCGAGAGGCACTAAAAAAAGAAAACGTTGAGAGATAAACAAACTCTCGTCGTAGCGTCAAGGTCAGCTGTGAAAGCTAAGTGTTTCCTTATTTGCCTTCTTACTTCAGTTTCATTTTCTATTTTCGGATCGATCGTCTCTATTTGATCATTAATTATATCAGCGCATCGGGGATGTTTACGTCACTCTCGTTTATTTACTAGAATTCTTTGCCTTAAGGGATTGTCGGGTTCCGTGGTGACGTCAATTGTAAACTTTTAATAATGTTTTCGCCAAACTTTCTGCCGCCGTCGCTTAGCAAATAAAACGGAAATTCTACCGTTCACAGAAGGGAACAGCTTCGGATTACAAACCCCCGCGCGAATTTGTTTGCCTTAACCAAATAATGACCTCAGCCCGCCACCAACACACAGCTGTACGTTGCCTATAGCAACCCGATGGATGGTGAAAGATGGGAGGAAAAATTATCTGATTTCTTTCACGGAACTAATGGCCGATTCAGTGAAGGATGATTTCGACCATCACGTGAATTACGACGTGAATTTGCCGGCCGTCTCTTACGTAACGTAATCATTCACCTGAGCTGCGATTTGA
>JAHWFP010092860.1:50456-62807 GCA_023313725.1 Lithobius niger | reverse complement strand
GTAAAATCTTTACCTTAATTTCCCTGACTTTCCCTGACCTACATTGTCGAATTTCCCTGACTAAACACAAAACCAGCCAAAGGTAATTAAAAAAAAACGTGACAACAATCACTCTTTGTGACATTCTTCTCATCGACAGAAAGCACTGCAGAGAAGCCACGACAAACCAGCATTGGGGCAGCTGCAGACAGCAGTGTAGAGCTTGTTGTATTTCCACAAATACTTATTCCACATGCAATTAATTTTTAATTTCCCTGACTTTGCATGAAATATTCCTATTTTCTCTGACCTTCCCTGACTTTCCAGAAACTGTGAACCTTGTTCTAATAAAAGCATTTTTTTGTTGTTATTTTAAATTCAATTATGAAAACAATTTGATCTTCAAAACACCCCTTTGGTCCCAATCACTTCTGAAAACAGATGTTGTATTGTATTTTAAATGGATCAAAATATCAATGGGTCAATTTAAAATTAAACAAGCTGAAAAATCTTATCTAAAAAATTGCCAGCAAAACATTTGTAACTTCGCGTGCAGCTAAATCTCGTCATAAAGAAATTCACAAGGGTACAATTTTTACTTCATCTTAACATATTTTCCTCATTAAATATGAAAAACTGTTGAAAATCTTTGTTCTATACCGGTAATTAAACTTAGTAGTTCTTTTTCTGGAGTTTTCAAAAGCAGTCAAAATAACGCAACTGTATAAACGACAGGTTGAATGCACATGATCAATCGCGTACCTACTTAAAAGGTTTTTTTTTTTTTAATATTGCTGTTTGTCCTTTAAAAAATCATACTCAAAACTGCTTTGCAGTGTTCCAAAATCCTTACCAATTCTTCATTCTTTGCTTTTACTTATACAAAACGCTTTTATTTCTACAAAACCCTTTCGTTTGCCCGACGTTGTAGCAACGTAGACTTAATGCGACCGACCTCAAATAGCTGAACAGCGCCACTACCGGCAAGACATAACGTGATTGCTGACGTGCATGAAAGACGATTAAAGATGAACCGTGACGCCAAATTTGAGTAATTACTCATTAGGCAGCTTTAGTTCTTCTTACAGCTAATTGATTTTTGCAATTTTTCGTTGATAGTTAGGCTGATAATGCTAAATGTTTGTTAAAACTACGCCTTATAACTTGGTAGGGACAAGAAAATTACTCTGTTACAACGTATAATTTGTAATATCGCAATTCGTTATAGCATATTTTAAACGAACATAAATAGTAAAGGTCAACCAAACATCGAATTTTTTTTCTTAAATCACGTTTTCAATACATTGTATTGTGTTATAGTGAGCTTTTGTCTGTATTAAAATAAAAAATTATCTTTATACACACCATACAAGAAAGTATCCAGAAAAAAATGTCTTACTGTGTGGAGGCCTCATTCCTGGAGGTAGGTGCATAGGAGGCCGTGGTGGAGGCAAACCCAATGGATTCGGTGGCATTAATGATGTTGGCTGATTCAAGTTGAAGTAATTGTTGGTCAATTCTTCAGGAGGTGGTGGCAAAGCTGGAGCAAACAAAAAAAAATACAAAGTTCAGTTAACATTACATTCGGTCACAAGTTCACCCTTTAGGGACGGGTGAGCTCAAATACGCCAAAGCTTTTAAAAGAAGGCGGCCGCTATTACATCACTGCTTTAAATAAACAGCTCTCTATTGGTCAGATCGAAAGGTTCAGCCAAATCCAGTAACAGGACATGAAGCTAAGTTCATTTACAAAAAACATTACACATGTTTAAATGCTTCATTCACTAACTTCAGGTGTGTAAGAAATGACAGGTTGCTGGAAAACCGGGGTAAAGAATGACAAATTATGACCTTTTCCCCATACAATTAATAAGTTATAGGACTTAATTTTTTATTGGTTTTGCCAAACCTGGGCGAAATAAAATGAATACTGAATGCAGTCCTTAAAGCAGCTCATTTTAAAATTTATTTACTGCAATAGTAAGGCTGTACCAAATCGTTCCAGACAAACCCGATTGTGGAAAATTTAATGACTAAGGTTATCCAATGCAGTAAAACCTCTTTAATACGAACTTTAAGGGGACAGCTAAAAATGTTTTTATTTAACTATAGTTCTTATTAAACGGAATAGAGAAATTGGACTGCACCTTTCAAATAATGTTACCTACTGATATACTGTATTTTCTTTTCATTCGTCCTTGACCTTCGCGCTTGTGCAAACGTGAACTCTTATCACTTCCTAAGATGGAGTTGAATAGCTATCGATGTTTTGCGTGGAACGAAACGAAACTTGGGAGGGGGGGGGGGGGGCATTATGAACAATAAATTCGTAAAAATAAGCTGGAATTGTACATATTTGTTCGTCTCATCCGTACAGTCATATTAATAGAGTTCATTATAGCCGTATATATTTAGTGCTGAATGAGTAGCTCACCAACCAAAATCTTGAAAAAAGTTCTTATTAAGCAGGAATTATTGTTATCCGAGTTCTTATTAACGAGGTTATGCTGTACCGATACTGGTATCACGTATATGGTGTCGGTACCAGATTGGAAGGTTCACATTTCTATTCATGTCTTGGGCCGACACCTCACACAAAACGGTTAGCTGCAAACTTGCGTGAAATTCATGACGAGGTGGCCTCAATTTCATTCGAGCTTACCACATTTTGCCATTATTAAGTTTAACTACACAGATTTTGTGTTAGCGTACATCGCAATTGTGCAAATTTTGTGAACTGAACTGGCTTTACCAATGATCAGCTGAAATATCAGCCAAAAGACATCGATATTCCAAAATCACGATCAAACATTCCGGATATGATTTGTTACTCATCCCACGCAGGTAGTTGGTTAAGCAACGAAGGAAGACTAAATATCTCTGTCAATATCTCCTAATACATGTGGAGACCAATCAAGCCTGGCATATATTCCAGGATTGGCTTCTCACACACTTACAGTCCAAGGTAATACATCTAGGTAGTCGCTAGATGTGAATGTGCGTAAATCATAACCATACACTGCCTTTCCCGATACATAAGGTTACAGTGAGTAGAGAATTTCAAAACCACACTAAACCATAGATCTAAATCGGAATGTAAATTTTCTGTACTAAAACGCACAATCTTAACTCAAAAAATACATTTGATCACGGCAGCTGCTGGCACTTAAATTTTCATCAGCTTGTTATTGTTCCTTTCATGCGCTTTAATTGCCACGTGATTCCAGACTTCTTAGGTGTTTGTTTCGGGCAGAATTGGAGGTCAACAAATCTGAATATTTGCCCGATGTATGCTTTCTGCGTGTTCGTGTGGTATGTATTTTTCGAATTGAGATTGTGCGTTATAGCATGGAAAATTTAAATTCTGAAATGAACTCTCAAGGTTGTTCAAAGCAATTTGGTGTTCACATCTCATCCTAAATATATAGGATATACAACAGTCAAGTTCTGGTTTAAAAATACATTGTAAGGATGACCAGAATTCTTAAAACTTGTCTGAAAGATCACAAACACACTTTCGGAGATAGGCAACTGACATCAATTGCCAAAGCTTTAATGTTAACCAGGGTGTCATTCAACTCGACTATTTTGCCGTCTGTGAAGTACACTATTAAGTACGTCTTACCTGGTAGTCCAGGAACTGGCTCCAGCTTCTTTGTCTCGCCTTCCTTGCCTTCACCAAGCAAAGCACCCATTTTGGCTTGAGATCGACCCCACTTGATGTTGAGCCGTCGGCCGTTTACAATCAGCTTGTTGAAGGATCGTTCAGCAGCAAGCTCAGCTGCTATTCGTGTCGTGAACTGGACAAACGCACATTGTTGACGGCTCACTACGGTTATGGAGCGGATCTCCCCGAACTGGTAGAAATGGTCCCTGCGATGAAAATAATTGGACCTCTTTATTACAATGCGGTATAGCACTGAATGTTATCTTTATGCAAGTACCCGGCATGGTTTCAGTATTTAATCAAGAATGTGTATGCTAGACTGTTATCAAAAGTACAATATTGGCTCGCTTATAAACCACATTTAAAAAAAAAATTTTTTTTCAATAAAGCAACCTGAAATTTTTGGGGTTTCATACAATTTTGCTAAATATTAAAGATTTTTTTTTGTCTGTATTTATGTGTAAGTTTAGGAACGGTGTTAGTGGGCTGATCATCTCACCCCAACCGGTCTCCTTTTACCTTTTATCTTTATGTGGTAATAAATATTTTTTATATTATATTATATTATATGTATAAAACCTACGTTTACCGGTAAATTTTTTTATCATGATAGTTTATTATTGATCACCTGTTATAAATATCGATAAGTACAACGGCACCCATGCGTCCTTCCAGCAAATGCAGAATGAACTGGGCTACTTCCAACAATTACCATAATACATGTTTGAGCAACAATAGTTAAATTTGTAAATAATTACAGTTGCTGGTGCAAATTAACATTAAACATTTTTTTTAACCAAGATGAGTTTAACAAGACCAGAACTTTCAACGAGTGCATTGGCAAAATCGTTCGGTATGCTGGTCATTTATCGACTGATTGGCATGGAATCGGTTCATTAAGAAAAGAGGTGATCGGTACACCCGTATTGATACTTAAATATAGTAGGGTACCAAATGTAACAAATAGTAACTCCAGCTGGATTGAAGTGCCCAGTTTGATTTGTTTCAGGTAAAGGATTGCTTACGGTTGATGTAATAAGAAACTCGTAGGCGCTATTTTTCTTTTCACGTTTTCATGGGGACTCGAGATGGCGTCTAATGACAAGGGCAAAACGAATACAGCGTATAATATGGGCGCCACAAGTAGATTTCATTTGTTTTTCATCAATATTTTTGAACAATATCTATTTATAGGTTTTAAAGGTCAAGAAACATTAATTTTAATTCAAAATGGATGTATTAGGTATCTATTCTATTTGTAACAAATAGAATTCAAAGTGGCGTCCAACATGGCCGTCACAAGTAGATTGCTTTTATTTATTTTTCGAAGCGGATAAAGCTCCACCAATGAAGAGTCCTCGATGTCAACATACGTGACTCATTTCTAGTTGAGTAACGATTCTACCCAGACATGTATACAGATCTGAGAGTTGTTTTTGAGCAGGACAGCATGGCGACATACCAGTGATGGGCGTCACTTTACTACAACTATGGAGGAAACATAAACACTTCAGTAAGAGAAGGTGTTTAACTAAAGAAACGCTCTTTATGCATAAGGACCGATCATACCATGCAATAAGCGGTGAAGAGTATAAGTTTTAAATACAGCAAAATGGCTTTGTTTACTTTGAGTCACAGAATTCACTACCTAAAAAAAAAAATCGACATTTCTAAAGCACAATCTCAAAATCGCAAAACTTTCAACAACTCCGAAGAAATAATGGCATAATTTAATTCATATTTTTTTCTTCAGGTACAAGAAAAGAAATTTCCCTAGTATCACATCAACGGACACATCATTTCTTCTGAACTGCCGAAAATTTGTGTAGAAATAGACTGTTATTTCACGATTTTGAGATTGTGCATAGGAAATGTCGAATTTTTTAGGAAGAGTATAACTACAAAATTAACAACGTTATGGTAACATCGAAGCTAGTGATAGCCGGGGCATACTGAATGTCAACTGTCACAGCAACCAAAACAATAACCGAGCCACATGGAAACGGAAGGTAAGCAAAGATAAAAAGATATACGTAATAATGCTAACACTCGATGATTTCTGCTTACTAGCATATTAAAGTCGCTCGCTTTGTATACTTTGTAATGACCCAAATTCCTTTGGGTCTACAAAACGTCTGTCGAAAATTTGCAAGGATATTGGAACGGTAAATATCCTTTACTTTGAAATCTAAGCGTACAAAACGTAAACATGAACTCGAATTTTCAAAGTAAGCGATGTGACATTTTTAAATTCCTTTCTGTTAATCTGTGCAGAAATGGTAGAAACCCAACAAGTCAGCAGTCTTACATCATCTCTATTTATTTACGTTGAATTTGAATCCAACAGACCGCAATCAGACCGCAATTCGTCTGATATTCAAACCACCTTACAAATGGGCTAGGGCTAGTATGGAATACCTGTGACCATTACACCAAAGAGTGCTATATGGCACCAATGCCACTTAAACATTTAAGTCTTTTATAACAACTCATAATATGATTTTGTAAAACCAAACCTTTTCCGATTTCACTAGATACTACTTAGTGCCATTATTTACGCTCCAACAACTAGAGCACTCTTACCGTAATTCCTTGTCCGTTATTTTGTCGCCAAGGTTACCAACATACAAAGTTGTAATAGCTCGGTCATCAGGAGGCTCCAAATGGGGCATGGCGGCTGCTCGTCGTAGCAGTTTGTCTGCAACCGGATCGTTGATTCCATAATAACGATCTTTAATGTTTTGGTCAGCAAGTGGATCATCGGGATCCGTTGGCTTTTCGTGTCTGTAAAGGACAAAAACAATAAACGTGAACAATACATCGCCAACAACAAGTCACCACACTGTTTCGACAATTTTTCACCTGTAGGGGCACTCTTCCCCCCTCTTACATTCACCCTTCACCCAGAAACTGCAAATGTGGGGTCTGTTACGCTTGTAATATGGCGTAGTGCGGGCAAGTTTCAATAGCAGATCGCTGGAAGTCTGCACCTTACCCAGATTACCAATTGGATTTGTCGGATCCGCATTAGAAAGCTGTAAAAAGGAAGAAAAAGTGTTAGCATAATTGAACAGCAACAGTTTCATGAACTTTACACAGTAGTTTGACAGAAGGTAGCTAATACAAGGATAGAATAGATAATTTTGGGAAGTGACAGACTATGCAACATGAACACACCAAAGTGGCTAACTTGATCTTGAGATTTTCTGAAAACACTATCAAAAAAATTCATAATTCTAATGCACAATCGCAACAAATGGAATATCAGTCAATCAATATTCAGCTAATATTCGACAGTTTTGAAAGAAACTGATGTTATTTTTTCCTTCCTACTGTCTCCTCAGGCCTCTAGGTTAGGCATTTGTTTTATCTACATAACACTTACGCTCATCGTGTTTTTAAATTTACCGTGACTACTGCCTCCAGTATTTGTCAACTTTGTCGCTCATTCTCTCACAAAGAGCGTCGTAGGGGTCTTTTCGCACGAGGTTTAGGAGTGTAGCTCACTTAAGAGCACTAGAAACATTGGCTATCAAACGTTTCTCTCATTGTCGGGGTTCTCATGAATTTGACGGCCCCATATTCCAGAGTTGGCCACCAAGCTAGACATCAAATGGGAGCTGTAACTTCGTCAAAAGCAGCCCTCCACACGATTCATAGTAATCAGTGGCCTAGACGTGCATGCTTGACTTTTGGATATTTTTGTTGCCTCTACGTCAGCAGCATGTGTGTTTAGTGCGCTTTTCTGTGTGTTTAGTGTTATTTCCGAAGAAGAAGAATGGATTGTTTCTTCGAACATTCAAGTGTAGTGTTAATTTTCTACTAAAATTTAAGCTTATTCTATTTAAATAAAATTGTAGTAGTACCGTAAACGCCCAGTTAATGCTAACCCCAGCCCCCTAAATCTGCAGCCAAAACGAATTAAAATCTTCATACATTTAACAAAATCAATCTTTAATCCAAGACGATTCACGGGAGCGTTTGTAATTTCGCAAAAGTCAGCAATATTAGGCCTATGCGATCGATCATTTACGTGCGTGATCTGGATTCCTTCTAGCAAAAACACAATGCCTTATTCTCATTTATTCACAAATTTAGTTTGTTAGATCTTCCTATTTCCAATAACTAACATAATTCAAGGTTAAAACTAATTTATAATTATCTCCAACCTTCAAATAAATGACAAAATGATTCACAACCGGGAAGCACATTTTGTGTTGACGCAAATTTCCAAAACTGTGATCCGGCTGACCATGTTAAAAAATAAACGTGATCCAGCAGACACCTCAGATCTGGCCTGACCTTGTAAAAAAAAATTATTTGTTTACCGGTCGTGAAAAACGTTGCCATTTTGAAGGTTGGTGATGAATATAAATTAGTTTTAACTTTTAATCATGTTAGATATTGGAAGGACGATGATATAATAAACTTAAATTTGTGAATAAATGAGAATGAAGGCATTGTGTTTTTGCTAGTTGGAATCCACATCACGCAAGTCAATGATTGATCCCATAGGCCTAATCATGTTCATGAGTTTAATCCACTCATGTTACCGATCGTTTGTATGGTTAGAAATTAGTTTTAGCTGCAAATTACGTTGAATTTAGGAGGAGAGGCCATACAATATCCTAAATTTGTGAATAAATGAGAATAAAGACATTGTATTAATGCTAGATGGAATCCAGATCACTTACGCTAATGACTGCATTATTACCGACTTTACAGTCATAGAAAACTCCCTCCCTGTACAGAAGTTAGTTTAGAAAATAGATAATACTTATTTTGTAATGCCCACCCCCCAATTTTAGGCAAATTAATTTTACAAGCCCATGGGCATTTAATACACAATTTACAGTAATGAAAAGTACTCGACTAGTTTCTGATATGCATTAATGATGCTTACAATAAACCTAACGTGCAGTATGGTTAATTACCGTATTTACCCAGTTAGAACCGCCTACCCAGTTAAAAGCGCCCCCTATCCGAAATGTTGGCACTTTTTATTATTTTTGTTTCCTTTTATAAGCGTCTACATAAAATACACAAAATTAAAATAAATAAATAAAAAATCAGGTCTGCGGATTATACGCGAGTTTTTTTCGGACGTTAAAACAAAAAAAGGCCCGTTTCTCTATAAGCCTAAACGTTCACCTACCGAACTCAGCAGCAGTGATACATATCACGTGAAAACTGAGTTAAAATCGTAAATTTCCCACTTTTCACTATGTATATCTTGTAATAATTCATGAAATCTTGTAGCTCGTTTCAAGATTTCAGTTGTTTTAACTGTTAACATCGTAATTTCAAATCAACTTTTGATTAATAGCAGCCAAATAAGTTTTGCGTTTGAGCGTCGTGTTTTTCTTCTTCCAAGATCGCATCGTGATCGCTTACTCCGTTCTGATACAATTTCCTGTTCCTGCACAGATGATGATGATGATGTGAGAAGAGTGCATGGAGAGTGTAACCGTTAAGCTGCTTTAGCGTGCGCTATAGCAATGGCGTTTTTCAACGACGAGCAGTGTGCACTGCTGATTATTTTCGGTACCAATGTTAAACGTGCTAAAAAGTATGCAGTATAAAGGTAGTACACAGTACTAAAAGTCTGAATAGCTTTCATTTTACCATGGAAAACAAGATAATAAATGTTTTGGATGGCCAACAGCAGCTGGCATTAAGGCATACACAAGTGACGATGTTTTACCTCCAGATAGAAGCGCCCTCCACTCTAATTTACTAAGCGCCCAGCGCGTCTAACTGGGTAACTACGGTATGCTCATTACTTATAATTATTTAACTACTTTATAATACAAACTTCAAACCCAAATGAGTTCAATATCAATAACCAAATGATTTCAGCATCAATAACCAATAACTACATACTTTTAAAAGTATGTGTTGAAAATTACAACAGTAGCTTGATAGACGAGCACATGGATGAGATGTTTTTTGGTCACGGAAATGGGTGGTGATAAGAAATCCAACCACTAGCGCAACCATGCGGCAGTCAAGCTTTAAGTAAACAAGAGAGCAACGGGACAAATTGCTGAATGAAAACCAGGCTAAAAACACGCTACGTTGTGAAAAGAAAGTATGTAACGTAACTCATTTGTTTAAAAATAAATTGTTTTAGCGAAGGTGTTTTACAAAGTATTTCAGTTATATTTTAATTAAAGACTATTCATATTTAATTAAAAAACACTCCAAAAAAAGGTAGGGTTTCATTAGGCCATGAAACAAAAATTGTTTGGTTTACAGGCAAGGTTGAAAATTAAAGCACCAGGCAACCAGGCATTTTATTTTTTATTGTATTTAACTGCCCACATTTCTTTATCATGTACCTAGCTCAAAGCGAAAAGAGTATGCAGGCAGCATAAAAAAGTATAATATTCTGCCAATATGGTATTTATGTTGTTTAGCATTAAAAATATTGTAAGTTTTTGCCAAATAACTTCTTAGTGGTTTGCGTTAGAGGCCTGAAATTAACACCATTGGAAAGCTCGTTTCGAGCCGGTTAAAATGGTATACTGGAACGTCAAAAACGGTCACAATTTGGCGAAAATATGAATTTTAGCAGGTGGACCAAGATTTGAGATAAAAAAAATTTGACCCACGATAATTTGAGGCACCAGCACGTGCCTGTAAACCAAACAATTAACTTTGCATGGCCTTAATTACTTTTGTTGGTGTAGCTAGTATAATAGTTAGGTCTGTTCGTCAGTATTGATCTAAACCAAAATTATTCGCTTTGCCTACTCTTGCTAACCAATAACTTCAAAACTGCACACCAAGATGATACAGTAAAACCTCGATTATCCAAACTAATTGGGACCAAGGGTAGTTCGGATAATCGAAAATTCGGATAATCCGATCAATGAAAAAATACCGGCAAGCGGTAAACTTTGAATTGCAATCCAATTAATGTTAATAAACCAGCCGTACGGCATGCAAGGTAAAAATTACCGGCAAAACCGGTATTATTTACCTATAAACAAGCTTTATTCATATTTTTAAGATTGCCATTCAGTTAAGTAATTGATTGCAATTAAACTATTTTGCTAATAAATACTAAATAGTTTAATCGCATTAATCGATTAAACTAAAATGGTACTGTACCGTAAATAAAAATAAATAAAAATAAAATCCCTATGAACCCGATCAACGTTGATTTGGTATAAATCATTGTACGCAGGTAGTAATTCTTGCAGTAGGCCTAATCATAATATATATTTATACCTGAATTAGTATTTTTACGCCGTCAAAACTAACATGAAATTGCTTCTGTGATGAAAATAGCGCTTGGTTCAAGCGAACGGAGGCCAATTCATTAAACAAGCATCGCTTGGCCGCCATCTTGTCGCGTTTGCAATCTGGGAATCCCGGGGAAATCCCCTTTCCTGCTGCCAACAAAGTCACTGCCTTTTCCTCCAATTAACTGCTCCATTTCAAAAGCTGTTGGCGCGTTCTGTAGTATCGCGACTCGCGAGCTCCGATTGGTTCATTAGTGGCACGTGGCATTGGGGCCAGTCATGATGTGATGTCACGCGAAGCGAGTCAAGGTTGCCTCATCGGAATTAGCGTGAGGGGCGTTCTTTGTGAATGGCCGGCTAGGACACAACAATGGCGGATCGCGACAGATTGCGGGAGCTCTATCGACGATCGCCAATATTTGAGGCCATATAACAAATTTACTTGCACGGTAATAAAAATATTAAAAAAAAAAAGATTTCAGAGTTGGTAAAAAATACTATGGAAGAACAACCAGTGGCTGTTAGCACTCCAAGATTGCCTGGGTTCAGCAAGTACTGATATTTTCTTTAGGCCTACTCGGAGCTCGGAGTTTGCCGGTTTTCTTGGCCAAGGGCAGTTCGGATAATCAGGGTGTTCGGATAATCGGGGTTCGGATAACTGAGGTTTTACTGTATATGATTTCTATTTCCTTGAAATGCGAATAGAAAGGTGCTTTTTAAAATGCAAACTACACTGGCCACAAACTGGCAATGAAGAATATCCCAAAAAAAAAAAGCTCTGGCCCTTCTCCGTACTTATCGGCATAGGAATGGCATTGATGATACAATGCAACTGAATGCCGAAACTAGCAACATAAATATATACTGACGCTACTACCAGGGATCGACCGGATACCGTTTTGCCAGATCCGGCTCGGTACCGGATAATTTGATGTCAGAGCCGGACCGGTTCCGGATCTAGGTGCCGGATCCAGGTTGGTACCGGATACCGGGTAATTCACGCACAAAAACGAAATAAAGTTCTTTTTTTCCCTTTATAAGTTGCAGCTATGGTGTTAATTTTCGCCTTGTTTCACATTACTTTCTTACATTAAACACTTAGAAGTCTTACGCTATTAATAGTACCAGTATAGTATAATTGCATGTAGGCTACAGAACTGTTTTGCAATGTTGCCAAACTCTGCAAATTTTTTTTTTGAAAAAGTCAAACAAAGCACTCATTAGGTTAATCAATCAAAAAACATTTTTCTAGTTGAAGGATTTCTCATTGATTAGCCTACTGCTTTATTTCGAAAAATAATTTGTAAAATTTTGCAATATTTGTGAAACCAGTATGTAGTCTATGCATTTATTTTACATTAAAAATATTGACTTTTGGTTGCATTACAAAAAAATCAAAATCACAACAGGTCTTTTACTTACAGCTTTTTTACGTTGGTTTCATTCCTTTTTTTT